>JAADXQ010000282.1:0-16688 GCA_023337915.1 Pythium angustatum | reverse complement strand
TGGCCACGTCGCCCCTCCCTCAGCTCGCCCTGTCGGATCCTTCGAGTTTGTGCGTCCGCCCACCGTTTGTTTCCGCTGCCTTCCCTCAAGGGGCAACGCTCGAAAGAAGGAAAACCCCGCGGCGCACAATAAACAAGGGAAACGCTGCGCGTGCGCTGCTCTCTGTGTCTCTCTACACGCAGCCATGGCGACCAGCAGCGGTACGTACGTGTAGAGGATGATCTCTGCTATCGAATGAGGGGTCTCATGGCCTGGTATGATGCGTAGAAGATGCGCTGGGCGAGCTGTACGCGTGGGACTCGACGATCGACGAGATGTTTGACCGTGGCACCGACCACCCGGACTTTGACGAAGACGAAGCCCTTGAAGCCTATGAGGAGATGATCCAAGTAGGTGGTGCGCCCACCGAGACCCACGACGACGCAGTGCTCAGTCTCGCAGCGCAACTGCTCACGAAGCACTTTTACAAGTTTCCCCACGTGCACTTGAACGTTGTGGACGTATTGCTGGGTCTATGCAACGCAGACCGACCGCAGCCCGTGCGTATTCACACCGTGCGGTCGTTACTGCAGATTGTGAAGAGCGCACCGAGTGCCACGCCACCGCTTGTGGCCGCGTGTCGCAAGCGTATTGCCGACCACATTGCGGCGTTGATCAAGGCCGAGACGTCGAGTGTGGTGGCGCGTCAGCTCACGCAGCTGCAAGAGACGCTAGCAACGATCGATACCGAGTTGAAGAAGGCAGAGAAGATTGAGCGGTGGAAGGAGAAGAAAGAACAGGCCAAGGCGGCGGCAGCTGCACGCCAAGAAGAGCAGACCCGACTCAAAACGTCGAGCAATGACGACAGTGATCGTCGAAAGAAGAAAGACGCAGTGGCGCCTCGTGAGGAGACGAGCGCCGATCGAGACTATGACGATCGACGCCGTGAAGATATCCAGCGGGAAGAAGCTGCCAAGCGAGAGCGTCGCGAGGCTCGGTTCCGCACCGCCCAATTGGCCGAGTCAAAGGACCGCGAGACTGCGTCCGACTCGAAGAAACGTGACGACCGATCGCTGGAGAGAGTCGATGACCGCGACCAGCAGAAGCGCCGTGACACTGCGTCCGACTCGAAGAAACGTGAGGACCAGTCGGTAGAGAGAGTTGATGACCGCGACCAACAGAAGCGTCGTGACAGTTCCCGCGACGAGCGCGACTACCAAGATCGTGCCCCGCCTCACCGCGCAGCAGAACCGCCACGAGAAGAATTTACGCGCGAGCGGCGTCCGAATGCCGGCGGCAAGGAGGGCAATAAATGCCCCCCGAGCTCGTTTATCTTCATGGGCGGCGTGCCGCGCAACACGTACCACGAAGATATCACCAACTACCTGTCGTGCATTGACGAATCGCTCACGCACTCGTGCGTGCAAATCAAGTTTCCAAACGCGAATCCGCACGCGGCAGGCTACGCATTCGTGAGTCTCGAGTCGGTCGACCACGCACGTAAAGCTATTCGTCATATCCAAACGACCGAGTTCAATGGACGCAACCTGATTGGCGACTTTGCTCGTGGACCGCCGTGCTCGACGCTGCAGTTTGTCGAACACAACGGCTCACTCAGCATGCACGATCCGAATGCCGTGCTGCCTGTTGATATTGAAACGCTGGACCCCAGCGTCTGGGACGAGCTGCGTGCCTTGCTGAACCAGTATGGATCTATGGAGATCTTGCGAGATGGTCGCATCCGTTTCCGTGATTCTGAGAGTGCGAAGTCAGTGATTCGTAAGCACCGCTTTGTCGTGGCTGGACGCGAGTTCCTGCCGGTGTACGATCCTGAAGAGCAAGCCGAAATCGACTCGTCGAAGCGTAGACGCCGAAGTGATGAAGAAGGAGATGGCCGCCGAGAAAATGGCGCGAGTCGCTACGGTGGTCACAATGGAGCTGATCGCCGTGGCTCTCGTGATGATGATCATCGCAAGCGACGTCGATCGCAGTCTTTTGATCGCGAGCAGAAGGAGAAAGTGCCTCGTCGTGATCAGTTCGATGACAAACGGATTGACAATCACCATGCGCCGCGCGACTTTGATCAGGCTCGGTATGGGCCTCGGGATACAGCGTCATCTTTCAAGCATCGCGATGAAACGTTCCGCAATGACGATCTCTCAAGCCACCGAGGTGACCGACGTGCGTCCCGTGAACGAGAGTCTAACGCGGACCAGCGTGGTCGTGAGGGCCAGGGGGAGCGGCGAAACTCATCCAAAGTCAACAGTCACCGCAGTGCCAGCCGCAGTCCGATGAGATCCTTTCCGGACAGTAAGCGTACCTCGCAGCGTGGTCGCAGTCGTAGTCGGAGCCATAGCAAGCGTTTCAGTGACAAACGCAACGGGGCGATGGTGGACGACTCTCGGCGCAGCAAGAGCCCAGCTAAATCTACGAAATCGACTTCAAGCGCGAAACGTGATCGTGGAGACAACGATGAGTACCGCGAGCGTCGCGCGTCAAGCAGTGCTTTTCAAGAAGAAGTTCACGGTAGCCGTGTCAACAAAGACCGGCACAGATCGCCACCCTCGTTTCAGCCTGAGTCATCTGCTGGCCATGACTACCGTCATAAGCGTTCGCATGATAAGGATCGCTCGCGTTCTCCGACGAAACGGAAGGACTACTCAGACGACCGACGTGGACAAGAATCTGGTCGATCTGCTCATGAAGATCGGGCGTCCCATACCTCTCGCGGACGTTCTCACTCTCCTCGTCGCGTTCCAGTACCTGATCGCACTGGAAACGGAGCTTACGAGCGATTTGAAAACAATCGTGACGAACAACGGCGAGGTCACGAGCGTCCGCGCGAGTTCAATCATGACGAACAGCAGAACCTCGACAAGTACGGCTCCAAGTACCGTGGATCGGACGACAGAATTACCTCTAGTTCGCATCGTAAGGAGACTCGTCCTTCGCGCTCCGGTGAAGATGAGCGTGAACCCTCAGGTCACCGCGGCAGCAGTTTCCAGCAAGTGAGCAAATACGGCACTGTCGGTGGCCGCGAGCGTTCCCCGTCGCCAGCTCACCTTGAGCGCGACGAGCAAAGCCGTGCTCGTGATCAGGGCGATCGTTTCAAACGTGGCGATGAAATGCATCGCGGCAATTCATTCAAGGATAGCAGTCAACAGCGCTATGGCAACGAAAACCATTCTCGTGAAAACCGCGATCAGCGCACGAACAACCACTTCGACAACTACGGAAAACGTCAAATGCATAAGCGTGAACCATCGCCAGATCCGAAGCACCTTGCGAATCGTGATGAGTTTGGTCACGGGGGGCGCCGCCGCTCTCGCTCGCCGTCTCCTTTCAATCCAAATGTGCACAAGAAGCCTCGTAGCCGAAGCCCACGATCGACCGACGAAGGAGGAAGAGACCGCGAGCACCGCGCGCCGCGATTTGATGGTGGTGATCGACGCAAGTATGATGATCATGATCGCCATTCCAAACGTGCCCATGCAGGAGAAGGGCGCAGCCGTTACGAGGGCAAGTCGAAGGATGACCGAGGGCGCGACCGAGATGATCGTCATGCACGTGAGAGAAACAAACCGAGGGAGTCTTCGCCCTTCAAGAATGTGAAACGTGATGAGGATCACCCGCGATCCCCAACGCCTCTGACCTCCCGTGATGAGCACACGAGAACCCCGAGTCCCATGGTTTTCGACGATGACGCGACTCTCGATTCGAATCGGGAGCAGGAGGTTTCTTCGCGCTCGAGTGTCAAGGGTGCAGTTTCGTCGGCGTATGAGGACATCGATGAGTGCATGGTCGACTATGAGGAAGATGAAGAGTAAGGCGTTGTTGCTTGGCGGTCTTAAGACTGTTGTGAAGAGCGTGAGGGCTCGGAGCTGAGAGCCCTTCAGGGGTTATTGCAACTGAGTTGTGCGCGAGTGAAGAACATGTTTGATTTGAAAGGGCTTCGACTGCAACCAAGACGAAGACTGGTGAGTTTGTGGCTGGAGATAAGCTAAGGTGATCGTGATTGGGAGGAACGAGCCAAGTTGAAGTTGTGGTTGGAAGGATTGAAGGTTGCATATGAATTTGGAAATGAACATCTGCATCTCCGAACTCGACGGCGCCTCACTCGCGCGCTTATGTGACTTTTTCTCAAGGCAAATCCTGCCGCTTGATGCCGGCGCTTTGTGTGCGAAGTGCTGTGCCTCTGGCGTCTTCGTGTTTTGCTTCTGGCGTCTTCACGTTTTGCCTGTGAAGCTTGTGCAGTCGTGCCGTGGTGTCTATCGCGCTCTTTGCTCTTGCACGCTTCTCTATTGACCACGAACGACTCGTCGCGCTCTTATTCTGTAAACTTGTCTTGTTCAGGGACGCGCCTCGTTTTCTTGTTTCCCAAGCCTGCTGACTAACATCTCCGTGGACGAATAAGCGCGCACTGGGTTCCATCCCCATACACGCCCATTTCTCCTTTTGCTCGACGTCTCGCGCACCGCTATGGAGACGCGTGTCATGCTGCGCCTACCGTTGGTGGTATTGCTATTTCTTGATCCGCGGCGCCTCCTCGTGCGCTCGCACCTCTTCAGCTGGCTCCTCGACTGGCAGACGTTGTGTGATCCAGACTTCATCCAGTGCCCCAACGGCGGACTCACGTTTCGAGACCACCGCCACGACTGTGATTTCACACCGTGCGCGTTCATCCCGGACCCGCCGCTCCCTCCGCCACCACCGAGCCCGAAGACCCTGTCGGTGCAGAAATGGCTTGGGCAGTACGAGTTCATGGTACCGACTCTGAACGTCATGGCGCTGCGGCGCGGCAAGGCGCTCGAGCGTGAGTGGGCGCAAGCGATTGTCGCCAAGCGTGAACAACCGCTGCGCGTTAATTTCAGCGCGACCATCGACCTGTACGTCGTCGCCCCATCGCTGCAGGACCAATCCTTGTTGTCGGCGTATGTTGCGCACGCGCGAGACCTCCACCTAGACGCACTGCTCGCATCCCAAGTTGAACTGTTTGTCGAGGAGGACGGGCGTGACTCGTCTTCGTCAGCAGACGCCGGTGCACACGGCTTTTCGTCGACAGCGCGGGAACTCGCAGTGTCGAATGCACCGTGGACGCGATGGGAGTTCTTTGGGCAATTTGGCGGGAGCGCCATTCCACCAACGTTCTTGACGATCCAGACGGCACTACGCTTGCTCGAGAAGAACACGACCACGCCACCGAGTACTCTACCGGCGGACGGCTCCGGTAGCTTCGAGACGCTTGTTGTCGAGGCCGTGGATGAAGCAGACATCATGACCCACTTGCTTCCGCAATGCGATGCGGCATTGGATACGGCCGGCGGACTGGCGTTCTCCTCCAGAAAGGCAACGACCAAGTCTTCTGTTCTCGTGTTTACGACCGACTTTCGTGCTGCTGTGGGCTCTACGGACTCGACTGCCAGCGAGGACATGCTGGGCCCATGGAATGTGACGCGTGTGCGCTGCAACCACGGGGACTTGTTCAAGATTGCTACCGCAGAACTAGACAAGGCGCCCTTGAGCGCGTCCGCCACCATCAAGCTGTCGGATCCGTCGATCAAGCTGCTGCTGCGCCCAAGAAACGCAAGTCGCTCGATGGATGCAGGTCATGGAAGTGATCAGGACACATTGGGAAAAGGCGACAACACCTCTCGCTTGAGCTGCTCGTGCTGGACGCGATCCCTCGTGACCCTCAATGCCAGCGGCCACATGTCCAAGTGGATGCTGTGCAACTAGACCACCAGCCACACGCAGCTGAGTATTTATTGTGTACACTACCCTCACCTGTACAAAAGCATCACTACTGTAGACAAGAGTGTGAGAGGACAACGAGATCCATAGAAATCGATCGAATGGCTACAGTTGCGAGCCGACACATGGCTACACTTTTGATCACAGTATTACTGTATGCTATTTGTCACAAGCGACTCTCTTCAGAATGGTGGTCACGGGCGTGTGAATGGTGAAGCGGTGTCATTCTTCAAGGGAGAGAGAGACCCACCCACGCAAACGATGGAACCGACGGCGCGCGCATCCGCTGGCACGAAGCCCATGGCGTTCCCAGCGCCTCCCAAGAGTGCCCGTACGTCTAAATACCGTACTGTCTCCATGGTCTAACGCGCGCGCGTGGGTCTAACGTGTGGGCGTCTAAATCTTGTCTTAGTCTTTGACCGCCTTAACGCGTTCTTGCCCGTGCTGGCCAACGAAAATAAGAAGCTCGAGGCCGCAATCGCGAATGGCGAAGGCGACCGTCACAACATTGAGATTGCAGAGCCAGACGACGCACAGGCGACGGCGGCGGACGACGACAGTGAGGACGAGGAGAGCGACGAGAGCGACGACGACATGGACGGCAGCAACGCCCCGTCTAAAAAAGCGCCCGTGATTGAGATGGTGCGTACGACCTACTGGTCTAACCAAGTGGCGCATGTGTGGACTAACGAGCGAGGGTCTATCGGTGTGTATTGTGTTTGATAGAACTTTGCATTGGGGCTCATGGAAGAAGGCGGCTCGGACGCGGACTCGTCCGACGACGACGACGACAACGACGACGAGATCGATTTAGCGGCGACCATCGCGATGGCGCGTGGTCCGCAGTCCACCGCATCAGCCGCAGATGGCACGAACGGTCTGCAGCTCCCGACGACGAATCAGAAACCGTCGCCGGCAACACGACCGCTAATCCAGGAACTCAACTAAGTTATACCCCACGACCCGAGACGACGCGCCTTGGACCTGTGCGTAACCTGCCAGGCACTGCTGGTTAGTCGCTATTCTCAATATGGACTGTTCTACCGAAACGCCCTATTGCTCGCTCCGCTGTGTGCCTTTGTTTCGTTTCCATTGCGATAAATAGGGTGTGCCTCATCCGCATCCGACTCGTACGCGAGATCCGATGATCGTGTCGAGCCCAGCGCTCCCTTGCTAGACAGAGAACACACAAGCGGCCGAAGATAGGTGAGCGCGTGTGGAAAAGGACACACGCCCACGACGGCGTATTCGGAGACGTCGCCACCCTCACTCACCATGAATCCCATCAGGAGGATGAATGTCGCGAGGCCGTTTTAACCAATCGCGAGGTCCTAAAGCCGCTCGCTTCAACCGCGCTCTTCCTTCTCGCCTACGTGCGAGACTGCGCAGTTGTGAACGTTGCTGTGGCAGACTAACGGGCACACGCAGTCTAACCGATGTGACAATCGAAAAAGTCAAATACGATCCAGGAGAACGACAGTGGCAAAGGCGATGGAGGAGCAGAAGACGACGACGACCACGACCGACGCTGTCGACGTGTCCGACGCTGTGTTTTCGTGGTTCAGGTCGACGTTTCCACAGCTCCGACTGACACGCGAGACTGTGGTCGTGCCACCCGACTGCGGCTGGATCACGCTGTTGAGACAGGTATCCCACCATGGCCGAGCACATGGACGACGCCGACTACGAAGCGCTTTTTGCGGTGGTCGTGTCGTCACCGCCGCTCCAGTGCCATGCCATGGCACGTGGCACCTACAGCACGGTTGACACGTCGTCGGTGGCGTACGTGGCACTGAGCAAGTGGGAGGATGCGTTTGCCACGCCGTTTCTCGGCGACGCCCACGTTCGACTCTTTCAGTATATTCAAGACTGCTGGGCCGGCCGCGTCTTAAAC
Organism: Pythium angustatum; assembly: GCA_023337915.1. Taxonomy (NCBI): domain Eukaryota; phylum Oomycota; class Peronosporomycetes; order Pythiales; family Pythiaceae; genus Pythium; species Pythium angustatum. The sequence continues at coordinate 9,064 of JAADXQ010000282.1, read as the reverse complement.
CCAGAACGGTATCGCTACCCGTACATTGCGGTCGTCCAGAGCGCAGGCTCTGGCAAGAGCCGGCTCTTGAAAGAGTGCACACGCCTGTGTCACCAAGCGGAGACCACGAGGGTGCGGATTACCGGTAATATCACGTTTCGAAAGATGATAAGCGAGTCACAGCGATAAACAGCTGAAAAAAGCGTTCCCTGTCAAATCATCGAGATGATATTCGAGTCTACGCGACACACGAAGCTCACGTGACTCGCGCCCGCGCGCTCCCTCGGCAAGCTCGGTCGCCATGCGCTAGAGCGCTTCGTGTCGCCGCCCTCCGCTTCGCTACGGGGTCGAGAAGTAGATTTCTCATTCTAATTGACGTTCTGTCCGGCTCCTGCCGCTGCTTCTGTCGGCGCTACGCGCCGACAGAAGCGAGCCGTGACAGGAGCAACGCTCTGTTTTACGATCAAAAATATATTACGTTAAACACCTCGAAATTCAGCCTTTTGACCAATCAGACTTGAAAAGCATCCCTTTTTTCCCAACTCGAAGTCCATCATCTTGCGACTCGATAATAATCTCTTCTCAGACCACGACCCAGCGGTATCACTTGCTCTACGTATGCGCCCAGACCACCAATAGCGCAACAGGCTTTCCCGTCGTGAGTCACGACGGGAAAGCCTGTTGTTCCCCACGCCCCGTGAGAACGCGACGACCCAAACGCTCGTGACCGAGCTCACCACCAAACTCCTCCTGCTCTTTGATTACGTCACGCGGACACCGTCCACCAAATTGGTCGCACCGTCGGTAGCGTTGTTTACTCGCGGTCGCGAAAACGACGCGGCCCAGAAACGCTTCGGTGACGCGTGCACCACGGAGGCGCGGCTCTCGCGTGTCCCCGACCACAGCCGGACACGTGTATTGATCGTAGCAGTCGATGGCGCCAGTGCATTGCGACCGACAGTACCAACAACGTGTGACGAAGAGACTTCGCTACCGAGTGGCTACCTCCACGTCTTTTGACGGGCATTGTCCCACGCCAACAACGTCCTGCATCGCCAGTACGGTGCTCGCTCGGGCGTGTTTGGGGTCGTTGTGGACACGAATGTCTCGGATGTGTGGACACTCCCGCCGTTTCGTTCCGCGTCAGTTGATCCGTCGTCCCGGACGCCCGACGCTGAGCTGGTTCCACCGTTTGTCCTCACGGAGACGATCGACCTCTTTGGCCACGCAGACGAAACACGTGAAACCAAAGCCCAATGGTACAAGACGCGCGTATTGACGGCCGCGGCTCAGGCGACAGCACGAACGCCATTGACAAAATTCGAACCCACGAGCTAGATGGAACTGAGCCACCTCGGTCGTCCACTGTGGGGCGCATTACGACCAGGACAGCGTGGCTCAATGGGTATGTACCTGGACGCCGCCAAGAACCTGGCGAATGGAACGTCGATGCGCTCGTACGACTGTGTCGCGAGCGGTCACAGCGGACTCGCCTCGGTGTTGTGCCGACTGGGGATGCGTCCGTTGATGTCGACGTTGCTGGCAGCAGAACTGGTTGCCACGCACATGGCTGTGTTGTCGTACGTTGAATGGGAACGCGAGACGTTGCGGTGCATCGTGAGCTATGCGTCGGATCCGATGGTGACGCTGGGAGCAGCTACAATGTGGCACACCGAGTCGGTGATCGACATGCGAGAGAGCAAGTTGACCCGGCACATTCTCCCGCAGTTGACGGCGGTGCTGTCGCACGACGTACTGGACACGGGCGATGGTGGCAGTGACACGGTGGTCGCACGTATCATGCTGCTATTGGCCATGGATGCGTGTGGTGTGCTTGCGACGGGAAAGGAAATCATGCGGTGGCAAGGCGCCGGCGACTTTTATCGTGTCACGACATTTTTACGGGCGCTTGAAGGAACTGCCGTGACAGTCCACGGCACCACGAACAGAGAAGACGAGAAGACGGCACTCGCGGCGGTGGCCAAGGCCATGGAGCAGTGGGCGTCGTATTGTGTGTCGTTTACGCACTTTGTGCCGCTCTCGAACGAGCCGAGGGAGCAGTGTTTGTGGGGATTGCTTGGGCGTCGAGCGGCTGCGATCCTGCCACGCGATCAGCACGAAGTGGATTTTCTGATTCCGATCTGTCGGCCGAATGAGACGTCCCGGAAGCGAAAGACGACCGACGCCGACGCGAGTGGTGCGACAATGGACCGTTCGCTTCCTCCAACCGTGACGATGATGCTCGTGCGCGTCCAGAACCACAACAAGAAGGAGAGGTGGTCGTCGGATCTCCAGGCAGTCGCGATAACGGAGACTTTGGATCCAGCAAATGTGTTTTCCGAGGGCAATCCACTGGCTGCCATTCGACCCGACCACGTGCTCCGTGTCTATATGCGTCCTGGTGGGAACGGAACGTCGGCCCACCAGTACGTCGAGGACACACGGTCGCCAGGGTCCTATGCGTTGGGAATTGCTGGTGTTGGACCGTGGTCGAGCCGTCGTCTCTCTACCCAAGCGACTGAAGAGACCGTCGACGTCGTGTCGCCTCGTGTTGCGACAGAACTGTCGTGCTTACTGCGTCCGTGGTGGCGTGTGGACGAGATGGTAAAGGCGGATCTCGAAACGAAAGGATCGGATGAGCGGCGCATTGACGATCGTCAAAGCATCCAGACGAGAGCGATCCGATTGCTTGGCGACCACCTCGTTCTCAATGGATGAGACGGACGGGCTCCTGTGAAGACGACTGGCGAAACGAAGTGACCCGACAGCACAACGTGAGAAGATCACACGGTAGCGTACGCCAGAGGACGTGCGGCGGCTTGTTAGTCACTGCATCTACAATAAGATACGGGTTCAAGTCGCGTGTGTTCACTCTTTTTCTTTCTTTTGCGTAAAACATCCGTCCCACCGTCCAACTCCTTTTGACAATGGCACCCTCCTCCACTCGAGTTACCTACCGCTCGTCTCAGTCGTAAAACTCGGCCGCGTGCTGGGCACTGTCGCGATGGGTCAGTTCTTGCTGCGTCTGCTTCTCGCCCGAGACATCGGCCATGACCACGTCGTCTTCCTGGCGGTCACGTGCCGCAGCATCGCCGTCGGCACGGCCCGAGGACGACGGCGTCGTGTGGAACGGGACGCTCGGGACCGGTTCAATCTGCTTGAGCTGCTCGTACAGCATCTGCTTCATTTCGTTGAGGTACTTGGGGGTATTGAGGTTCTCCATGTTGCTCACAGGCATGTGCAGTCGGTACTCGGGGCCGTAGTACTCAAAGTAGTCGTTGTACGGCATGGCGTCCGGCACTTCGACGCCCGTGAGCACCGAGGTTTCGTAGCACCAGCAGCGCGCAACGTTGCGCAGCGTGTAGCCACCGCCACCCAGCACCAGCGTCGGCACGTTGAAGCTCTTGACGTAGGCGACACAGTCGGCGTGGCCTTTGACCGACAAGTTAAAGCACCCGAGGCGGTCGCCCGAGAGCGAGTCCGTGCCGCACTGTAGCACGATCGCACCGGGCGCAAAGTGCTCCATGATCTTGGCAATCACGCCACGGAAAATCGTCGTAAAGCTCTCGTCGTCCATGCCGTCGCGCAGTGGAAAGTTGACCGCATAGTTCTTGCCTTCGCCGTAGCCCACGTCCTTGATATCACCGGTGCCGGGAAAGTACTCGCCGTACTTGTGGAACGAGCACGTCATGACGCGGTTCGTCGTGTAGAACGCTTCTTCGACCCCGTCGCCGTGGTGAATGTCAATGTCAATGTACAGCACCCGCTCGTGTTTCTTGAGGAGCTCCAGAATCCCGAGGACGCAGTCGTTTACGTAGCAGAACCCCGAGGCTTCGCCGCGCTTGGCGTGGTGGAGACCACCGGACCAGTTGATCACAATGTCGGCCGAGTCGTCGTTGAGTTTCGCGGCGCCGCCGATCGAGGCCGAGGCGTAGAGCTGGCAAAACTCAAAGACGCCGTCAAAGACCGGACAGTCTTCACCAACATTAAAACGTTGGAGCTGACGGAGGTATTCGTGCATGTTGTCGGGCGTCACAAGACGTAGGAAGTGGATGTAGTCGTCCGAGTGGAAGCGCGTGAGCTCTTCCCATTCCACGAGCCGCGGGCGCTATGGAGACCAACCAAATTAGGTTAGGCTAGGTTCACATCACGGGCGAGCTAGCTTTCGGCATGCAGCCTAAGCTAGAGGCGGATGCCCCGCGAATGGAATTCGCACTGGACAAGACGCAACGTTGGGAGGTATAATACGTACGAAGATCTGCATGTGCTTGGTAAGACCGTAGTTGGCGATGAGGTTGTGGGCCATGCGCACGCGATGCGGCTATCGAGACGGAATGAATCAAATCACCACGTTAGTCCACACGCGGTCTAACTCGCCAGCAACCACGAGGAGCGTACCTTCATCGGGTGGTTCTGGCCATAGTGATAGTTGCCGACCTCCGCTACACAGTTAGAGCAACGACCGTTAGTCCAGCTCGTCGCCAAGCGCGCCACTTGCGGCGATCGAGGCGCTCCGCTCGGCTGATTACGGAATCAGTCGAGACCCGTCGATAGACCGGTGGCGGGACTAAAATCGCACGCTTGCATACGTACAGTCGTAGAAGTACGCGACGCGGCGCTTGGTCGCCGTGCCGTTCGCGCTCATGCTGGCCATGCCGTTAGTCCCGCTCGGGTGGTTTAGATCCCCGTCTTGTGGTCGCTTCCGCTCGTCCGCCGTTGTGTCCCGGACTTCAAAGTTGCGCGAGTTCGGAGGAGCGCAACAAGACAGCGCGCTGGCGTGCACCCACCTGACCCTCGACAATAACGTGGTCCACGTAACTGTGTAGATTAGCGTGGTACAATCTGAAACGCAGCCATGTCTACCTCATCTCTCCATCGGCGTAATTACGCCTCTGGGTTGAACAGACGGTTGGTGCCAGAGGGGATACCGTGGGGATGGGGTGCGTGTCGTAAAAAGTCAGTGAAGCAACGAAGAGAACGGAGCAGAAAATGGCGCGGACCCGTCGAGGCCCGCCTGCCCGACCGTCGACCTGGCTGCCCGTCGGGAGTGGTGGAGAGAAGCCATCCATCGTGCCTGTGCATGGATTTCCCCGCTTTCGCGAGCCACTTTGGAAACGACACGGCGCCCCGCAACGCGCTCCATTGATCTATCGACCATGGCCGACAACGCGATTGAAATTGACCAGAACGACGGCCGCGGCTTCCAGCCCGTGGACAACCTCGCGGCCGGTATCGAGGGCCTCGACATTGAGGAGACGCTCCCAAAGAAGGTGCAGCTCCGTGTCGATGCGCTGCGTGAGCTCCAGGACCAGCAGGCCAAGATTGAAGAGGAGTTTGAGAAGGAGCGCAAGCTCCTCGAGCTCAAGTACGAGAAGCTGTACCAGCCGCTCTACACGGAGCGTGCGCAGATTGTCTCGGGCGCCAAGGAGGTTGCTGCCGTCACGAGCGGTGAAGGCCTTTCGGCCGAAGAGGCGGCCGAGGATATCAAGGGTGTGCCTGGTTTCTGGGTGCGTGCGCTCATGAACCACTCGGCCCTTGCTGAGATGATCCAGGAGCGTGACCTCCAGGCGCTTGAGTTCCTGGTTGACGTGCGCTCGACGAGCCACGAGAACGACAACGGCTTCAAGCTCGAGTTTGAGTTCACCGAGAACCCGGTGTTCACGAACAAGGTGCTTACGAAGGAGTACGACATTGGTGAGGCGTCGGAGTCGGGCGAGGCCGTGCTGCGCAACGTCATTGGCACGCCGATCGAGTGGAAGGAGGGCCAGAACCTCTGCGAAGTGACCAAGAAGGTGAAGCAGCGCGCCAAGGGCAGCAAGGAGACCCGCGTGGTCTCGCGCACCGAAGCCTGCGAGAGCTTTTTCCAGTTCTTCACGCCGGTCGAGATGCCGTCGGAGGACGATGAGGATGTACGTTCTACTCATGTTGTGTATGGGTACAGAAATGGAGGGACTAATGGTGTGTGGTTGGATGTGATATGCAGAGCGACATCATTATGCGCCAGCTCAGCGGCGACTTTGAGATTGGTTTCACGATCCACGAGTCGATTGTGCCGCAGGCGCTGCTGTGGTTCACGGGCGAGGCCGTCGAAGAGGACTCGGAGTACGACCCGGAAGACGACGAGGACTACGAAGAGGATGAGTCGGACGACGATGACGAGGACGATGATGAGGACGCCCCGAAGGCCCGCAAGAGCAAGAAGAAGTTCCCTGCGCTTGACGGCAACTCGACCGAGAAGCCGCCAGAGTGCAAGAACCAGTAAACCCCTCACTCACTCCATTTCCGCATTGTGTATCCCGTCCCATCCAATGTCGCTTCGTGAAAGGGTACACTTTCCTATCTTTTTGCACATAAAGTTATGAAGATTTCACACTTGATTTTTCCGTTGGGTTTTTCGTTTCCATCCACACTTTCTGCCGAAAAATGGTTTCAAAATTTCCGGATCAGATGGATGGCACCATTTCAACCAATGATCGGTTCGTCGTCTCTCTTCCATGGACTCTTTCATCCAATCGTTGAACGGAACCCACATGCGTTTGTGGGTTGAATCTTGATTGACCATCATTCTGTCTGGGAGCACAGGTGGGTCACCCAACTTGGGTGGCGCCTTGTCGCTGGGAAACGTTAGGCGACCGACTGATTTACCGTCCCTGCCTCAGTCGCTCTGGTCGAGCGAGTCGCTCGCCGCCTTCGCCTCATTCGCCGTCTCGCGCTCGTCACCCCACCGCCCACCGCCTTCTCTTCTCTAATATGTCGGACGCGTCGTACACGCGCTGCGACATGGGCCTCTTTGACTTTTTCCGACGCTCGTCGTCACGTGCGCGCAGCAAGACGACCACCACAAACGTCACGACATCGACCCACAGCACAGCGACCACCAACACCAACACTACGGCGTCGCTCGTATCGGACGTGAGCATGGTCTCGGTCGAGAGCGCATCGGCGTCGGCGTCAACGGCCTCGGAGTCAGCGTACGCGATGCGTCACTCAATGCCCGAAGCCCCGCGGAAAACGCCTATGCTCAAGTCGCTCGACTCGACCGCGACCACGACGTCGACTGACTCGAATAACGACAACGACGACGACAACGACTTTGGCGAGATCCGCGCGTCGTTGGGCGAAGCGCGCGAGTCGCTCGGTAGTATCCAGAATTACGAGATTGTCCGCGAGCTCGGGCGCGGCGCGACCGCGGTCGTGCAGCTCGGCAAGCACAAGGACGACGACCAGCTCGTCGCACTCAAAGTGTTCAAGACCTCGCTGCTCAAGAAGATGCGCGAGGTCAAGCGCGTGGGTCGTCGCATGGTCGTGTCCACGGCGCTCGACAAGGTCCAGGTCGAGATTGCGATCATGAAGAAACTGCAGCACCGTAATCTGCTCAACTTGCTGGAGGTCTTTGACGACGACACGGAGACGCTCGTGCTCATGCTCGAGTACGCGCCGCACGGCCAGATCATGCAGTGGGACACCGCCACGCGCACGTACCGCGCGAACCCGCAGGCCGTCGGTGTCGACAATGCCAGCGGCGTGTTTGACGAGCCGGCGCTGCGCCGCTGCGTGCGTCAGCTCCTGCTCGGACTCGAGTACCTCCACACGAACGACATTTGCCACCGCGACCTCAAGCCCGAGAATATTTTACTGGGCGCCGATGGCGTCTACAAGATTGCGGATTTCGGTGTCGCGCATCTCTTTGAAGAAGAGAAAACGGCTGAGGGTGAGGCGAACAACAACCAAGCACCGCCGCCGACTGACGCCGCCAAGACCATGAAGAAGGGCTTTGTCTCGTCCACGGCCGGCACGTACGCGTTCATGGGTCCGGAAACGCTCAAGGGCAAGGAGTACAGTGCGTACGACGCGGATGTGTGGGCGCTCGGGATCACGGTCTACGCGCTCGCGTTCGGCACGATCCCGTACTACCACCAGGACGTTGTCGAGCTTTTCGAGATGATTGAGACGCAGCCGCTGGATCTCGGCGAGAGCGAGAACAACAATGGCACGGCCATCTCGGACGGACTCGCCGCGCTGCTGCGTGGCATGCTCGAGAAGGACCCGGAGCAGCGCTGGAGCCTGCAGCAGTGCAAGCAACACCCATGGCTCCACGAAGACTTGGACGACGACGCAAAGCACGCGTTTGTGAACGTGCAGTACGAGCAAGTGACCGTGAGCCAAGAAGAAGTGGCACGTGCCGTGACGCGCGTGACGTCGTTCAACGTTCTCATGCGTGTGCAGCTGGGCGCCAACAAGTGGAAACGCAAGGCCATGAAGTCGCTCGACGCCAAGAAGCGTGCGTCGCTGTCGGGCGCGCCGCCGACCATTGACGAACTGGACGTCGACCGCTCGAGCTTCCAAGTCGTCGCCAAGTCAGTGGTCGACGCCACGGTCACAAAGACCGAGACGCAACCACTCGCGCCGCAGGACAACCAGCAGGAGCTGTGAGAACGGTTCGTGTGGCAGAACCCGTGCGTATATCTATCCGTTTGAGCTTTCATTCGCATTTCCCCCGATCCCATTTTCCGTCTACATGCCTTGGTTGAGGATCCGGTATTGTACCCCCTGGGAGATTCAGCAAGCCAGTGAAGAACTTCTCTCAAACAATACACCCATCGTGGTTGAATTCTACCAAATATGTGTTGATACAGGTTATGGTCATGATCTTTATAAGGCAGATGGGTGAAGAACATAATCTACTTGGGAAGGGTATCGGTGTAAACCGATTCTGGGTTCCGAATTGATCCACTCGTGTTGTCTGCTGGGCGACCGAATGCAGAAAGAAAGAAACCCACCGTCCCAAAAGCACCAAGTCACCAGCCGACAGTATGGACCAGAACGCCGTGGCCGTGAAGATTGGCTTCCGTGGCGACCTCCACCGTCTCCGTGTGGACCTCAACAGCTTCACGCTCGACACGCTCACGCAGCTCTTCACGCGCACGTTCCAGCTCGCGCCCGGCTCGTTTGTCATCAAGTACACGGACGCCGAAGGCGACACGCTCAACGTGTGCTCGGACGCCGAGTTTGTCGAAGCCTGCCGCGTGTTCCTCAGCGGCAACCACGACGAACTCAAGGCACTCAAGTTCACGGCCGTCGAGCG
>JAADXQ010000281.1:0-16811 GCA_023337915.1 Pythium angustatum | reverse complement strand
CTCTCAACCCTCACGACGACACTCCACGACCATCCCGAAAGGCTGGTCCACTGCGCGGCTTCGATACGAAGTGACGTCGCCGCACGGGATACTGCGGCAGTACTACGTGCGTGGAATGCTGTGCGGCAGTGTAGTCATGGAAACTTGCCTGACGGTTCTTCTTCAATTTGTAGAACCCACTGCTCGACCTGCCGAAGCTCATCTTCCAGACCACGACGCTGTCGACGTATCTCCATGACGGCTTCCCGATCCCGGTCATCGCCATCTACACGTCGCTGCTGTACGTCAACTGGCTCGTCTCCTCGTATCACTACCAACGCGAGCGCCCCGACCCGCACTTTGTTATCTGCCGCATCTTCTACAGGTGGGTCACAGCTTCTGGAATCTGTCGTTGTCCTGTCACGACCCGCTTTGATATTCATGGCGAGTTGCTCGTGATTGCTTTAGCTTCGACTTGGTCTTCGCCGTCTTCGCGCCGCTCGAGGTGCTCGTCTACGCGAACTACAACTTTGTGTTCGACCGTGAGGCATTTGCTGTACGGCTCGAGACGCTGTCGCCGGGTCTCTTCGAGACCACGGCCCGGCTCTTCGCCGACCCGACCCAAGTCTCGCTCTTCCGCATCGCATTCCACTACTTGCAGTTCACGTCGGGACCGAGTTTGGGAGTCAAGTCGGCGCTGAACTTGCTCTCGATCTTCAAGTGGTGGCGCACGATCGTCCACCTAGTCGAACACGCCCAGGCTAGCGCAATGGCCCCAGAATCGCTTGGCTTCGGATGCACTGACCAGGCAACGACCAGCAACGTACACCGCCGTCGCAAACGCATTCAAAACTTCATCATCGCAGCCACCTTCTTTTGTGCCGGATCCGCAGTCTTCGCCCACTCGATCGGTGCAGTCATCAGCACGAAACACGTCTGCAAGCCGTACGAACAGTGCAAAGTCCCCAGCTACCAGTGGAACGTCGGTGCGCACCACTGCTCGTGCATCGTCTTCGTGGACCGCCATCCAGGTCTCAAGACTGTCGCGGAGTGGGAGAACCCGCCCGACACATCGGCCAACTTGGCAGCGCTTGCTCACACCGGCAACCTCAAGATCATCCAGATCATCAACCGCAAAGTACCGACGTTGCCCAACGAACTCCGTCATTGTCATCACCTCGAACAGCTCATCTTGCTCTACACCAAGATCCAAGCGATCCCAGATTGGGCCAAGGCGTTCTCGAACCTGGCGTATCTGTACGTGGCTGTATGTCTTGATCTTGCTGTTCCTTCCCTTTGGCGTCACTCGGCAGTTGGCTGACGATATCTTTGTCGCTCACTGCTCTACAGGCACATCCAAGGCGACCTGACGCCACGCAGCTCGCGTACTTACCACCTGACCTCTTCCACAACATGCCGCACCTCAACTTTCTCCACTTGGGGTCGCACATCAAACTCACCGCCCTCCCGGACCTCAGCCGGCTCCACCACCTCGAGTACCTCACGTTCGGCATGCTCCACTCCATCACCGAACTGCCGAGTCTCGACGGCCTCATAAATCTCCATCGATTCAGCATCATCGACTTGATCAAACTGCCAAAGATGCCGAGCGTGCGCAATCTCAAGAAACTCAAGGTGTTCTCACTCCTGAGCCGGAATCCCATGTGCTGCAACGGGTTCCTCACGCAGGCCTGCAACTTGACCGACTTCTCGTGCAAGGACCGCACGGCCGAGGGCGAGCCGTTGGTGCAGTGCACGACAGAGCGGATAGCGAGCGAAGACTACACACGTCTGAAGACGACAGGTGGCTCGGTATGTCCTGGTGGCAACAGCTTCGACTTGAAGAACAACCGACAGACGCTTGCAAACACAGACACAGCATGTGGTGGTGTCAAGTACAAGCAGTGCACGCTTGGGACGCTATCGGGGATCTGCTATCCGAACTTGATGCAGACGCTGTCGTGTCAAATCAATGCTGGACTTGTGAAGATGCGTCGGCTGGAGATCGCGCGTCGTGTAGGGGAGCCGTGTTATCCGGCTGTCGAAGCCTGGCTCGGATGTACAGGCTAAGGCGGCTGTCGGTCTTGGCACTCCCCGCACAGGCGCTCTTCGACTGAGATCCTTTCGACTGATCTTGATCTTATTTCCTAAACAAACCTGTTAATCCAGCAATCACGCCGTTCGATTTGGTCCTCACAGTTTCTTACCCCTGACAAGGTCGCGTCTAATCTTAGCGATGCTTGGCTCTCTTCGACATGGTAAACTTGTAGGAATGCCGAAGAGCACCGACATCGACAGAGTTCCCGCCCTCCGTTCCTTTGGTTGAGCGACATGGAGAGTTCCGTTCGGCCCGCGACTATGGCACTAGGTTCGCGTGCCGATACGCTAATGGCGAACAGCTTGCGGCCGTGGAGACGCTTCGTACATGTAAATGGTCGCCTCGGTGTACCGATGCTTCTAGCGTTCATTCTCTCGTCGCTATGGACGGTCGTTCTCGCTGCGATCCAGATCGCACCCAACACGGTCGCGAACTCGCTCATGGGAACAGCAGAGTTCGACTTCGGCGGTTTCTGGCTTCTGTCGAAAGCCGAGTTGCGTCTCGCGGTGCCATCGACTTTAGCGCTTGCCATGTTTGCACTCGGGTACGGGTATCTCGCCCTCGCAATGATCTTCCCAGATAAGCTGGTAGGGCAACCGCGTGCCCGACAAACAACCGCGTCGCGCTGGCTTTCGGTGAACGCCATACGAGTGCAATCGATCGTTCGATCCACGAGCAGGCCGAGCAGGATATCCGACATGGCCACATCCATCGAGCCCACGCCACGGCGACGTCTCCAACAGTGGCTGCGCTGGTCGTGGATCTACTTCAGAAACAACAGCGATGTAAGCACTGGATCCGCGATGTTGGGGTAATTCGCGGGCTGAGTAATGTCGAGTCCCTTGTGAATGACAGAGCGCCGTGTTCTCTCTACCCAAGCTCGGCTTCCAGACCGCTACACTGATCACGTACCTGCGCGAGGGCTTCCCACTTGCCTTGGTATTCGCCTATGCAAGCCTCCTGTTCATCAACTGGATGCTCTCGTGCTACCGCTCTTCTCGCGGACGAACCGATCCACACACGCCAACGATGCGTCTCCTCAACAGGTAAGTCTTGTCTGCCGCTGTACTCGCGCGTTACTGATGAAGCTGACATCGTTGCTTGCTCGCAGCTTCGATCTGTTTTTCGCCGTATTTGCGCCGCTTCACGTTCTTTTGTACGCGTACTATGACTTCAAATTCGACCGCGACGCCTTTGCCGTGCGGCTCGGAACCCTACCACCTGGGCACTTCGAGAACACGGCCAGACTTTTTGCCGACCCGACCCAAGTGTCGCTCTTCCGCATCTCGTTTCGCCATTTGGCAATCACGTCTACCACTCATCTCGGCATCAAGATGGCGCTGAACATGCTCTCCATTTTCAAGTGGTGGCGCACAATCGTTCACCTCGTCGAGCAAGCCAATACCAACCAAACAAAACCTGAGTCGCTTGCACACGGAACAGTCGCGCACGCTATAGTGCAACACGCGCACCAACGCCGAAAACGGACGCAGCAAATCCAGAACTTCATCATCGCAGCGACCTTCTTGTGTGCCGGATCTGCTGTCTTCGCTCACTCGATCGGTGCAGTCATCAGCACGAAACTTGTCTGCAAGCCGTACGAACAATGCAAAGTCCCGAGCTACCAATGGAACGTCGGTGCGCATCACTGCTCGTGCATTGTCTTCGTGGACCGCCATCCAGGTCTCAAGACCCTCGCGGAGTGGGAGAACCCGCCCGACACATCGGCCAACTTGGCAGCGCTTGCTCACACCGGCGACCTCAAGATCGTCCAGATCATCAACCGCAAAGTACCGACGTTGCCCGACGAACTCCGTCATTGCCACCACCTCGAACAGCTCATCTTGCTCTACACCAAGATCCAAGCGATCCCAGATTGGGCCAACGAGTTCTCGAACTTAGAGTATCTGTACGTGACTGTGTGTCTTGATTTTGATGTTCCTTGCCTTTGCCGTCACTCGGCAGTAGACTGACGATCTCTTTGTCACTCACTGCTCCACAGACACATCCAAGGCGACCTGACGCCCACGCAGCTCACGTACTTACCACCTGACCTCTTCCACAACATGCCACACCTCAACTTTCTCCACCTGGGGTCTCACATCAAACTCACCACCCTCCCGGATCTCAGCCGGCTCCACCACCTCGAGTACCTCACGTTCGGCATGCTCCACTCCATCACCGAACTGCCGAGTCTCGACGGCCTCATAAATCTCCATCGATTCAGTATCATCGACTTGATCAAACTGCCAAAGATGCCGAGCGTGCGCAACCTCAAGAAGCTCAAGGCGTTCTCACTCCTGAGCCGGACTCCCATGTGCTGCAACGGATTCCTCACGCAGGCCTGCAACTTGACCGACTTCTCGTGCAAGGACCGTACAACCGAGGGCGAGCCGTTGGTGCAGTGTACGGCGGAACGGATAGCAAGCGAAGACTACACACGTCTGACGACGACGGGCGGCTCGGTATGTCCTGGTGGCAGCAGCTCCGACTTGAAAAACAATCGGCAGACGCTTGCGAACACGGACATGGCATGTGGCGGCGTCCTGTACAAGCAGTGTACGCTCGGGACTCTGTCGGGGATCTGCTATCCGAACTTGATGCAGACGCTGTCGTGTCAAACCAATGTCGGACTGGTGAAGATGCGTCGGCTAGAGATTGAACGGCGTGTGGGCACGCCGTGCAACTCTGAATTTGAGAGTTGGCTCGGGTGCACAGCATAAAATATGCGTAAAGGTTCTGCCATTCTTGGATTTGTCTTCCTCACGATTGAGATCTCAATAGGTCGGTCTCGGATGCAAGTGACCTCTTCTTCAATCGAGAAGTTGCGATGGCCAACGCTTCACGATTGGTCGGTTGACGGATGACACCTCCTAATTCGGGACGTCGCACTTGTTACTGGAGCAAACCGATCCACGCATGGTCGCGACGCGGCTCTTCCAAAGGCACGTCTGCTCTTGCGTGACTGACACGGTCGGTTGTGGACTCATTTGATGCTCTTGTTCAGCTTCGACTTGTTCTTCGCCGTGTTTGCACAGTTCCACGTGCTCGTCTACGCGATCAGTAACTTTGCATTCGACCGCGAGGTTTTTTCGACTCGCATCGACGCGTTCTCGCCCGAGGAATTCGATCGCACGGCGCGGCTATTCGCCGATCCGACTGAGATCTCGCTTTTCACATTCGCGTTTGAACACATGCAGCTGGCGTCACCCTCGAGAGTTTTCATCAAGGCTGTTCTGAATGCCTTTGCCATTGTCAGGTGGTATTTCGTGATTGAGCATCTTTCACAACATCGACAATCGTTCACGACAGGGACGCACCTCGACCGACCGACTGACGGACAACGACGACAAAATCGATCTTCTAACGCCCGCAAAGGGTTGCGTCTCGCCTGTCGGATACTTTTAGTACTCGCCATTTGCTGTGCAGGCGTCGGCATCTTCGTGTACTCGATCGTCGCTGTGACGAGCTCGCGTCGTGTATGCCGCCCATACACGCAATGCAAGGTGGCAAGCTACCGCTGGAACGTCGGAGAGGATCACTGCCCGTGCATCGTGTTCGCGGACCGCGACACGGCACTCACGACGATCGCCGATTGGGAATACCCTCCTCACGGAACCGACGGGCTCAAGTTGTTGGCTTACTCGGGTCACCTGAAGATCGTCCAAATCATCAATCGCCAGGTGCCATACTTCCCACCAGAGTTACGCAACTGCCGTGGCCTTGAGCAGCTCATCTTGATCTACACGAAGACAATTGCGATCCCAGACTGGGCGAAGGAATTTGGGAATCTGGAATACGTGTATGTGTGCCGCCTCGCTGATTTGTCGTTCGGATGTTGTACGAACTTGCGTCTGACGAAATGAATATTAGCCACATCAAGGGTGATGTCACAGCCAAGCAGCTCACGTACATACCACGGGACCTCTTCGAGAACATGTCGCGACTCAAGTTCCTTCACTTGGGCTGTCTCCTTTCACTACCCCTTGTGCCGGATCTCCAATCCCTCACGCGCTTGGAATACCTTGCGCTAGCCATGCTTCATGAAGTCTCCGAGATCCCAGCACTCGATCAGCTTGCTCATCTCAAGAAACTGAGCCTTGTTGACAACGCTCGATTATCGCGGTTGCCACGACTGAACGGGCTCTATAGCCTCAGCACCATTGCTTTGTCGTGTCGGACACCGGTCTGCTGTAATGGCTTCATCTCTGGATCATGCAACCTCGTGGCATTCTCGTGCTTGGATCGAACCGCCCAGGGTGAACAAACACCGTGTGGAATGTACGTCCGATCGCAACCTCGCTCAAGACCTCGAGGTCCTCATGTTAACGGATGGAATCGTCTGCCCACCCGACTTGCCGTTCGACTTGAAAGGTGTGAAGCCAACGCTTAAGACCACGGACCTGGCGTGCGGAGGCGTCATGCACAAGCAATGCTGGATTGAAGGCGTCCCTGGGATCTGCGTTCCGGCGCGCATGCAGCCCGTGTCGTGTCAAATCGACCCCGGCTACACGAAGATGCGCCGTCTTCAAATCGAACGAAATGTTGGGGTCTCCTGCGATCCCACCGTCGAGAGCTGGCTTGGCTGCAATCCACACTAGTCAAGAAGCCGGCTGCCTTCAAGTTGCTCACATCTATATTTCCCCTGGACGCTCCACTGACAGGCCCGTCTCCATCATCTTCTGGAAACCTACCGTAATCCTACTCTCGTACCTGCCTTTGCATTCATGCGCAGCACATTCGCTCACCGTCTCTTGTCACTCGATCATCTCTGCACATATCAACACCCAGCAGCACTCTCGATTTTCCCGAGCTTACAGGATTTGACAGGAGCTCTTCTTGACCTTGGGCACTTTCTTCTTGCGGACTTCGCGAACAAACGTCTCGAAGACTGCATTCACGTTGGCACCCGTGAGCGCACTCGTTTCGATGTACGTGGCGTTGTACGAGTGTGCTATCCTCCGGCCTTCCTCGGTCGAGACCTGGCACCGGCTTGGGTCCTTCTCCACGATATCCTTCTTGTTTGCGACCAGCACGATCGGCGGTAGCGGCCGACGGCTCTCGTTGATCTGCAAGTGCAAGTCGAAGAACGGTTGAAGCTCCTACGAATCATATCAAACACACAGGCAAGAATGAGCCACCTCATGAAGCCTCTCCATCCAAACCATCGACCCAAACCAAACCGTACATGCAGTGAGATGCGCGAGTCCATCGAGTACACAAAAACGTAGCCGTCTTTGTCCATCATCCACTGTCCACGGAGCGACTCAAAATCGTCTTGGCCCGCCGTGTCCAAGATCTCGAGCATCGACAGGTTCTCGTCCACCGACAGCGCCTTGCGGTACGCGTCCTCGATGGTCGGGTCCCAGTCCTTCACAAAGTAGTCGCGTACGAACCGCAGCGTCAGCGCACTCTTGCCAACACCGCCGCTCCCGAGCACCGACAAGTGGAACGTCTCTTGGCCGTTCGCATGGCCCGCCGACTTGTAGAACGGTTCGCCTTGCGAGACGTAGAGCGTATCGTTGTTCTGGAGCTCGTCAATGTCTTGGATCTCGGCGCCGCTCGCCAGGAAGACGCGTTTGGCTTTGATCCCGAGCTTCTTGCTCGCTGTCTTCTTGAGCTTGGCGATGTTCTCGCGCGGCTTGAGGTTCATGACCTGCGGCGTATAGACCCTCGTTAGACGCGCCAGACAATGCGCTGTCACGTGACACCTACGACGCACGCACCTTGCCCTCGGAACCGGCCTCATTCTTGTAGATAAAGAGACGCTTCTCGCTCATGATGCGCCGAGGTTTCCCTTTGCGTGCACGCGAAGAAATGAAATGCCACTGCGAGTGGCGTTGGCAAAACGTTGGCGAAACGTTGGCGTGCACGGATCGTTGGTATCGATATCCGGATCCTTAGGACGTTTCGCTCGCGTTCAGTGTCGCGATGGCTGCTTTTGCGTTGGCGTGCTGCTGCAGGACGATAGTCCCGGTGACTTTAGACGCTGTGCGTGTCGGTCGGAACAGAATGCCCAAGGTTGTTTTGATGCGCTTGCGGCCGATGGCGCTGAACATGCACCTTTGGGGAGGCTACCCTACCCCTCTTCTCTCCCAGTTTCGAGCCAACCGACGGCGCCAGCAACAAGGGAACAGGGGAGGGGATCTGCGGTCGGTGGCTGGATACGTTCGGTAACCACTCGGTTACTGGTTACGACCTTCTGATCGGCACTATCCAGTAGTGCACGTACCCACTTCGCTGACGACATCGGGGTGCAAGTTGCAGCGCGGACGATTGCCATGTGACAAATCGCATGTCGATACCAGCTTGCAGGCGTGTGCATTGAGAGTACCGTACCAGGTACCTACTGTACTGTGAGCTTTTGCTCACGTTACCCTCGGTGAATGCTCGCGAGGTCCATGGAATCCGATGCCATCCAGAGCGAACGATGGCCCGCACGTACACGCCTCATGGTTGCCCTGTCCACTTGACAGAGAGACCCGACAACAAGAGAGTAATAAGTGTTCTCGGCTTATCGCTGCGCACCGTCCGAGCAGAGCACCTACCGCATGGTGTTCGTACCAGAGCCCTGCTGTCCAGGACTGGATACAGAACCGTTCTCTGGGGGGAACTGGAAATCTCCGGCCTCCATGGAATAGGTATGTATCGTAGCCCATGTGGCAGTTGGATCAATGTTGGCCATGGACCATGGACTAGCATGGCGTGGCACGCCACTTCAATGCATTCGCCGGTCTGCTCCAGGCCCACACTTCACGTGGTCATCACTCCTCCACCATCATTCCGCTTGCAACTCAGTCGAAGGTTCCGCGAAGGTCGTCTGAAGACCACGATGTGGCATGAAGTCGTCCCTAAACGTCGAAGGAAGAGTCCTTTCGGCGCCAACTTTCTGCTTGTTCCCCCTGCCCTCTTATCGTCGTCCACAGAGGCGAAAAGTGAACCCGCCGCGGAACGAATTGGAACTGGATCAGACGACCAACAAGTGGCAAGTGCCCAACGAACCAACAGCCCGTCTCTCTGGCGTCAAGCAGCTGGGGGAACAAAAGCCGACTCTACGAAGAACACAGAACGCCCAACGATCCACGCCGACGCCACGCGCTTCATTGCCCATGGCAGCCGAAGTCCACGCCACCGTGGCATATGACACGGATCGGCCACAGCAAACTCCACAGACGACCCCACGCATGGCACAGCATACAACGGCGTGCGACACCATGGCACTGCCTCGGCACGTGCCACTGCCACCAACGCCCGAGCGCCGCCTCTCGTCGACCCCGAGCGCTGGCAGCGCGGCCATCGATGCCGGCGCGCCCGTGGTCTGGACGACACCGGACTGGGCGGCCCATCCCGTGATCGAGAGCTTCTACGGCCATGCGCGTCGCGCGCGTGTCAACTCGTTCTACGAAGTCATGCAGTCGCCGACCAACACGTTGGCCACGCGGACATTAGCTGAGAACTGCAATAGCTACGCGCCTGGCGAACACCACAGCGACGACGACACCGATGGTGACACGCAAGACCCTGGCGATGGCCACGGCCACTTAGAGAAACGCAGTCGACGGCGCAGTCGAGCGCCATCGGCGACCCAAACGAAACTCGGCTCGTTGTCGTTTTCGTACACGACGGAAACCAGCGACGAACTCATTGGTGCGAGTCCGTCGTTCAGTGCCAGCAGTGCCGACAGTCGCGACGACCGCCACCCGCGTGTCCACGCGTCCTCGATGGCCACGGCCACGATCGCCAGTGGCGCTGCCACGGCTGCGACACTGCGGCATGCGACCATGACAAATCACGGCGGCTACGCACACTGGACCCGCCAGCGTCTCCCGACCGACCTCGTCCCTGTCCCACACCCGACTAACCGCCGAAAGCACGCCGCATTGGACGCGGTCGCGGTGGCAAAAGACCCATTGCCCGAGATGGGGAATCCCCAAAGCGGCCACCTCGACACCGAGTCGAGTCTTGATCCCGAGAGCCCAACGCGTGACCGTGCAGCTCGGACGTCTGGTCGACTACGTGCCAAGCTCCAAGCGTGTCGTCTCGAAATTGACGAGCGCGTGGCGATCGAAACGGCGCTCGCACGGGACGCCCACGCGTGTCTCCAGCGCTCGACGACGGCCGCCGCCGCCAGTACGAAGCGCGAGTCGCTCATGTGGTCGCTGCTCTGTGGCGCCCACACGTCGTCGTCGGGTGGCTACACGCGACGCGGTCCTGGCAGCGGACCGCCAACGTTCGAAGGCCTCGAGTTTCTCCACGATCGCTTGGCGGTCGCCGTCCACCACCGTGCCCTCAACCAGCTGCAGCGCCACCGCCGTCATGTCAATGGCATCTTGCAAATTGTGACCTCGCATAATCCAGATTTAGGGCTCACCGAGAAGCAGTTGGATTCGTTCGAGTCGGCCGACGCCATGCTCGCAAACGACGTCAAGTACTTGACGCTGTCACGACAAGTGCGTTCGCTCGCGACGACGCGGAAGAAACGACTGGAGGCACGGCGCCACGCGACGATCCAGAACGGCCGAGGGTGTTTCGAGTCGCCGCGGATCAAGAGCGCCATGCTCGCAAAGCTCCTGGAAGCCGTGAGCTGGTATCGACTCGTCCAGACCAACGCACGGGACGAGTCGGCGTCGACGTCGGTCGGGCTATCGGTGGACTCCCGTCGCGTCGGTCTCGTTGAGCCAGAGTCAAACGGGCATCCAGTACAAGGCCACGAAGCCTCGCTGTCCTCGGGATCCTCTGGATCGTCGTCCCAATCGTCGTTGAGCGCGTCACGATCGCTCCAGGAGCTCCAGGTCGAGCGGATCCTGAGTGTACTGGCCGGCGAAGAGTTCTACTCGGATTACAACCAGCTCATGTGCCAGCCAGACTGGTGGGAGATTGCGCAGGCGCATTTCGAGAACATTATCTTCTCGAACCCCGAGTCGCGCGTGTGCCAGTGGGTGTTGCGCGTGTCGAAAGACGTGGCGGCAGTCTGCGACGAGCCACTGGATGACGACGCGTCGTTCCGGCTCGACGAGAACAAAGCAAAGAGCAGTCACAAGGCAGCGACAAAGCAGCCGGCAGTCCACGTCCCGGCCGAATGGACCAAGGACCCGCAACCAGAGCAGATTCTCGAATTTGTAGACCGCTTGACGCGCCGTATCCGCAAAGAGCTCGACGTGCCCAACGACGTGACCAAGAGTCTCAACGCGTTTGTCCAGCGCACGGTCTTTCCTCGGCTTGGGCTGCTCTGCTTCAACCAGAAAACCCTGATCGACTGCCAGCGCAAGGACAAACTGTGGCGCAAGCAGTGCGTCGACCTCAGTGGTATTCCGCTCGAGAACCTCAATGTGGCGCCGGATCTCGCTGGCAAGATCCGATCGACGCTACCGTGTCGCCGCGTCTCGGGCGGCCGCCGCGCGTTTCTGATCCGCGCGATCGACGCGTTCAACTGCATGACGAGCGTTGTGCCGTGCGACCTGCTCGACGAGCTCATGTACGGCGTCGTGATTCTTCACCACGAGGCCGCGCTCGTGCTGGGCACGACGCAGTTCTCGGTCGAGACGTTCTTCCCGCTGCTCACGTACGTGCTGCTCCACTGCCAGCTCCCGGCGATCCATGCGCAGCTCCATTTGCTCGAAAACTACGCAATCACGAGCTCGAACGCGAACGGCGAAGAGTCGTACTACGTCTATTGCGTCCACGCAGCCGTCGAGTACGTGTGCAACTCGTCGGGGCTCACGACGTTGCCGCCTTCGGTACCTGCGGTCGTCAAGCCACACGACGAGAGCGAGACTGTCGACTTTGTCAGTGCGGCCGCATCGGTGGCACCCGTTGAAGCGTGTGGTGAGGAGGAGAATGGTGGCCACGCGATTGCCAGCGCTGTGCCATGCTAAGTCAGGTAGCGGTAGACGTGATACAGACGAGAGCGACATCATTATTTATTCCATTCCTCTTCCATCATGGTTCACATTGGACTCTCCTCTTGCTCCTCTCGGCCATACTTCCCTTGTGAATCCGTTGTTCGTTCCTACTATCTAGTGCGGCTTGGGCACGTGGCCGTCGACGTAGAAGTTGCGCGTGGCCTTGGGCAGCGTGACGACCGTGCTGTCGAATCCTTCGTCCACAATGACCTGACATCCGAGGCGCGACCTAGGTACAGATCCCCATTAGCACCGTATTACTATCACTACCATCACGCGTCGTATTACTACTAGTATAACGTACGTGTGGGTAAGGCCAAAGGCCATGTCAAGCATGTCTTCTTCGTCTTCACAGGCCTCTTCAAGCGTGTCAAAGACCGCGTCCTCGAGAATCACGTGGCACGTCGAGCACGCCATCGACGACTCACATGCGCCTGCCATGTCATACCAACCATACCAATAATTTAACCTCAGTGCACCCGGCCATGCATGGTTGCCCCAGTTTATCACAGCACGCACCTTCCAAATCGATATCGTTGGCGTGTGCCACCTGCAGCAGTGACATGCCGGCCTTTGCGTCGACTTCGACGATGGCGCCATCGGGCTTGCGGAACTTGATATGGACACTACGTAGAAGAGACCACGCGCGTGTCAGATACGCACGGTCTAACCAACCAACCGATAGAGATAGGATGCCACGCACGTGGGGTTGTTGGCGAACTCGGACATGTCACCATGGGCCACTGCGCACGAGACGAAGCCGACCGAAGACGACGCACATTCGTTAGGATAGGTCCCGAGACTAAATGTTGAGTTGGCGGGGTCTATAACGCACCGAACGGCGAGGCGTGGAAACGCTGGCGCTGGATCTGTGACGTGGCACGACCGACGGCCATGGTCGTGGCCGTGGCAGCGCGGCGGAGCGAGCGCAGCATGATCGGAACAAGTGCTCTGATTCGTTTGACACCAGACACAAGCCTCGCCACCGGTAAATGACAGGTCCTCCTAAATCCGCTTCAACCATCACTCTGTATAGGTTCCCACGTCGCATGATTTAGAGGATGCCACACGTCGCAGATCGAAGGCTTCACTACTGCAACAGACGTCGCAGTGGACAACTCTGCATGCGGCCGTTGGAGCAGATTCTGTCGTGCAATAGATCCTTGGCTGCCTTTGGCTCCCGGTCAGCGATGAGGTGTTGGGATCGGAATGCTCATTCCATCAACCACAACCAACTCGATGATACTAATCTGGATCTGAAGATGGATGGCGTGTCGAGTCCATTGAGAGGTGAAATACCCGCTATTCATTCCGTGCAAACACCGACTCGCCAGCGCCATGCGAGCTAGTGCGTGGTATCAGCTAACCGCTGCTCGCACCCGAGCCACGCTTCGACCACTGGATCACATGGGAGACCAACTTGTCGCTGGATCTGGAGGCGGCGCATGTTCTCGAGATTGCCGGCCGTGTCGCAGTGGACCACTTGCATACGAGCGTTGTAGCACATGCCGGTGGCGTTACCTACCGCGCACTGACGAAACAACACGCCGCCACATGAGGCATCCGTTGATTCACGTGACGGCGCGGCATCACGCAAGTCAGCTGTCCAGTCCGGACAAAGGGTGGCCCCAATGCGGTCCAGTACGGCAGCGTCTGCTTGCGGGATTGAATCGTTGGTGCACTGGATAGTTGGCTCGTTTGCTCGCGGTCGGCATTGATAATGGCTGAGGTCGCATTTGCCCGGCATGAGGAACCCATTGCAGCACATGGCCGATCGATAAAACAGGGCAATCTGCTTGATTTTCTTCAGCGGTTGCAGTGACGGGAGCCGACGAACGCTTGCTTGCTCGACGAGGAAGAGCACTCGTAAATCTACGAGATTGTCGAAACTGGGGAGCTCCTGGAGCGCGTGTGGGGCCGCAATCGTGAGCGTTTGGAGCTTTGCTAACCCGTCGAGCGAGGGATACTCGGTCAGGTGCGGAATGATGCCAGTGTGGAGGTAGGTGAGCTTTTTCATGTGCTTGAACGTGTCTTTTGGTAGCTTGGTCAAGCTACTGGTGAAGTCTCCTTCGATGTGGCTGTCAAATTCAAAAAGACGGCGTGAGCGTGGTTGTCCAATTGTCCTTGGCAAGGAGGAACCGTAAAAGCGTACAAGTATTGCAGATACGTGAGTTCTTGCGCCCACTCCGGGACAACCTCGGTCTTTGTGTAGAGCAGAATACTGCAGGCGAGCCTGTTAGAACGTGGCGGGTAGGGAAAGCAAAAGAAGCAGCGAATACGTACAGCTGCTCGAGCTTTGTGCATGCCCGCAGTGCGTCTGGAAGGACTGGGAGCTTGCGGTTGATGATCTGGACGACTTTCAGCTCACCCATCTTCGCGACTTCGGCAAGCTGCTCCGTCACGTCGGGGGGATTTTCCCACTCAGCGTACGTTCGTGGATCGGTTCTGCGGTTGATATACACGAGGCACGGACAGCTCTCGTGCGGGAACGTCCAGTGATAGCTGATCACTGCGCAGTACCCCTTGTGTGCTTCGCAGTGACGAGTACTCGTCCAAATCGAACCTGTCGTGTACACCACGATCCCAACGCCAAAGAAGACGAACACGCCCACACCGAAGAGCAGATGCCGACGAGAGCTCGAGTGCTTGACTACCTTTGGGTAGTGATCGATCAGTTGCCGTTGTTTCACGTGGTTTGCCTGAACCAGGTAGTAGATGATTTTGCGCCACTTGACAACCGACAGCAGCAGCAGCGAGCACTTCGTCAAGATGGTCGACGCTGTCGTGAGCCGCAGCGAGCCAAAGGCCAAGCGGAAGACAGAGGTTTCGACCGGATCAGCGTACAAACGCCCGATGCGATCGAAGATTCCGGGTGACAACGTCTCAACTTTCGTCTGATAGACCTCGCGATCAAAATGGAAGTTGTAGTAGGCGTACACGAGCACGACGATCGGCGCAAAGGCGGCGAAGAAGAGATCGAGCAAGTAGAACAAGCGCGTGATGATCAGGTTGCGGTCGATGCGCTTGCGCTGGAAACGGTAGAACGAAATGAGGTAGTTCATGGTGAGCAGCGACGCGTAAAAGGCCGTGAGGGGAATCGGGAAGCCTTTCCGCAAATACGCGAGCAATGTGATCGTCTGGAAGATCAGCTTCGGTGCGTCGTAGAGTACGTTGTAGTAGGCGTGGTAGACGCCATTCGGGTTGACGAACTGCTGGTAGATCGCTCGCGCGGGGATAACACTGGAACTATGCATCTTCTGCGTGTCCTGGGTGGTTGGATCGCTCGTCACTCGCGTGGCGCTCTTCGCACAATCGTCATCGCCTGCAACTCCCACCGACGAAGCTGCGTCGGAAACTGTCACCACTGCCTTCCTCTTCTTGGTGGGCCACAAGAGGGCCGGTACAAGTACCCGAATGAGCTGAGAGGAGTTGAGTTCTGGGAATAGAGTCGTCAACCGCAGGGTAGACGCCCGCCGTAAAGAGCTCGAGTTGTTTGAACCCGACACGGAGCTGGTGCTCGCCGAGACCGAATCGCGCTTGTTCTTGTTGCCAACGACGCGGTGACGAAAGAAAACCATGAACACCGCGAAGTATAGATAGCACCCAGCGAACGCGATCAATAAAATCGTAGCAACAGCCGTGGGGAGCGGCTCGGGATCGGGAAGCATCCAGAACTCGCCACTGTCGTACGTGCTCGTGTCCATCAGGTAGTTAGCAAATCGCGTTGGGTAGACTTGGATGTATGCTTGGCTCAACACAGCGAGTGAGCTGGAAATGAAGAAGAGGAACATCGGCACCCCGAGAATGCCGAATACGCCGAAGAACCCGTCACGACGCTTGTGGTCGAGACCAAACTGGGGGCCGATCGCACCCGTCCCTAGCGATGGACGATGACCCCGAGAAGCCCGGCGTTGGGTGAGCAAAGGTATCGGGAGCACCGTGCTCGGCATTTCACATCTGGGATCGGTTGTCATCGTGGACCGATTTTGCTGACGCTTCATTGACGCGAGCGCGGAATCGGATCGAACGCGCGTGACCTTTTCGACTTGTTTTGCCACACGAACCAACGCCATATCCGTCGACTTGAAATGGGTGGAGGATCGCCTTGAGACGTGTGCGTCGGAGCGTCTCTGAACACGAAAGCTCCGCTGCTTCGAGATACTCATTGACAGACGGCTACCGCTTCCATGCTCTTGAGTGGTCGGATTCGACGACATTATTGCCGACGACAGCTTCCACTTTGTGCTTCGCTCGCCACTGACGCGTGGTCGTCGGCAGACCAGAGTGCGAGTGAGAACGAGAATTTCAGGCACCACACTTCCGCGCCCCACTAAACATAGTCGAAACCCTCCGTTCTTGTCTGTGAAACGAGCAACGACCAACCATTGCGCAACTCAGAGTATCATGAGTCACGGCACAGAGGATGCCGTCGGCGATCGAACCAGCTTCTAACTAGCAATCTCAGTCAAGAAGTAGACCACACCCGACAAAAGCTGCCACCCCGGAACACAATTAGACATGGCATCATGGCTTTCAAGCTTTCGATTCATATTCCACGTTAGACTCACTCGACCAGAATAGAACCCACTCGCAATCAGGAAAATCCACTTACCGCGGTATCCGGTTGTCAATTTGGTAGGGTCCGCTGACTGAGACTGAGCGCATGGGACTAAGGCTGCGAAGCGAACGGGAGTGTCAAACTCACAAGCTTCACAACCTCTGCGGTTTTCTTGCGACGGTTTTGGATCTGCTTGCTAACATGGGTCCATTTCTCGCCGTTGTGCGGATCTGCCGTAACACATCGCTGGACAACCTTGTCGGCGTCGTCTTTG
>JAADXQ010000280.1:0-16822 GCA_023337915.1 Pythium angustatum | reverse complement strand
GGAAGGTGGGACGTGTTCCCGGCACGGCCACCGCGCGAGGAGATGATGGGTTGGAGGTTCAGGGTGCCGAAGCGTGAAGAAGCCAAGGCAGCCGGACCAGTTTGCACTAGGGTAGGAACTGGATTAAAGGAACAGGTCAATATCACTCAGTCAGTCTGCAAAACACCAAGTCCACCAGAGGTCCCTCCCCATAGAAACCAACCTTTGCAACAGTTCTCGCGCGCGACGCGGCCGTGCTCACGAATGGCGCACAAGCGAGTGTATCACGTTCTTTTACGTCTTCACTCATTGCGCTAGCCGCTTCTACGACGCGGACCGAATCTCCCACAAACCCTATGTCTACGCACCAGAAGAGTTGCGTGAGGCCTCACAGGGGTTCGGTCAAGATCGGTCGCCGTACCAATGCGAATGCAAAGAAGACGCTTTGGGTTTTGATCGACGCGCCACAGCCGAAGTTCACTAGCCTCGAAGCACTGCGCGTGAGCTGGTCCGGTGTCGACTTCACGGTCGGGGCAGCTTGCGGGAAAACCGACGGCCCTAGGTCGATTTCCTCCAGTCCACATAAAAAATCGCCTTTTCGGTGGAGCACGGTGAGACGAAATGATTGCGTGGGGAGGCCGTCGAGTGATAGGCTCTACGACCAAGACAGTTCCATCCACGAAATTCGCTCCTATCCTGACAGTAAAGGCGTATCTGCTTCTTCGGCAGTGAACGGCATTCGGCTTGTCTCCGCAAAGCAGGCCATCTCTGTTTGGCTTCGCCACCAAGTGGAGCTCGTTCTCGCCTTTGTGAGGGAAGACGCAGATACGCACAATTGAGTGGCGTCATGCGTGCATTCGAAGACTCAGTACTCCCTTGCTATCTTATGTGGTAATATCACCTTATCGCTGAAGTGCTTGAGGAAACGCGGTCCATTGACAAGGCCAAGGTGATCATGCGCGACATCTACGACATGGATTTCACTCGCAGTCGTGACGCGCTCACTGTCTCTCGCAACTGTTGCTTGGTACAATGGCTGCGGGCGAGGAAACGGGGTTGCTTGCTGCGTATTTCCAGCAGCAGTGGCCAAATGGTCCGTTTTCGAAGTGGCAATGCTTCGCCACCCCGACGAGCCTCGCGACAACCAACAGCCCCTTGGGACAATTCAAGAACATCACCCGGTGAAAGATGTGAACGTAGGGGGTTTTACTTCACGCTGCAACTTGAAGGCTGGTGATGCCGCCCCGCCTCTTGTCGTCTGTCTGGGATGAAAGACACGATGAAGTCTGCTTGAAAGATGCAGCGGCTAACAACTTGGCACAATCAGAGAATGGAGGTATCTTACCAATCCTCAGCGGGCTGGATCGTTGATCTGACCACACATACGCTCCCTAGCGGCTGCTGCTCCAGGGACGGTTTCTGCGTTCTTCTGGTCGGTGGATTTCAGTCGAAAGGTGTACCGTACCGAGAGGTGAAAGTCGCCTTCCATGACCACAGCAGCCGCGCCTCAAAAAGCAGAAGATCGCATCTTACCGACACTCGTGTACATGTAGGCTTGATCTCAAATACACGTAGGCTTGCTTTCGTCTAGCCACTTAAGGCGAGAGTAGAAAAGTCATCGTACTTGTTCACACTCCTCAGAGTGTTGGGACAGACAATGCAATCGAGTTAAAACATCCCCTGAATTTATCTCTACTCTCCTACCAATTGCTATACCCAGGTCAGTCTGATGCACAAGGGGCAGTGAACTCCAATTATTCTCCTTCTTCCTCATCGACGCGTTGTCAACTCCTCAAGGATGTCGCCAACCCTCCCTCTCCTCCATGGGCCCTTGTCGAGGCCTATACGTCTTGGGCTTGATGTGCAGCAACGTGGACCCGCTCCACGAGCTCGAGGTTATAGTGCTGGCTACAATCAACAGCTGAAGTGCGTGTTTCCACGCAAGGCACAGCACGAAAAGCGGTGATGACAATGTGAAGAGAACGCGAAGGAAACAGCCTGAATTGCATTCAATGTCGCGTTCACGGGGCGTCGCTGTGCTGTCACTTACGCGTCTGGCTTCCGTTTCTTGCGGTTCTTCTTCTTCGAGATCTTTTCGGGCTTGGTTTGTTGTTGCTGATCCTTATGTGGTGACCTCTGTTGATGGGGTGTCCTTTCAACGCCCTTCAACGCAGCCACACAAAACGAAAAGAGGTGTTTGATTTTGTCGACCTTGTCCAGCCCCAGACGAGACGGGATGGCAGAAACAAGATGGAAAGATGTTCTTCTTTTGTTCGGCCTTCTTGTTCGTCGCAGCATCGGGTCTTTCGAGGAAGGCGTGCAGACGAAACATTTTCGTCTCGTATCCTGGGCTAGCGTGGATGAGGTCGCCACAGAAGATCAGTACCCCCCTGTTTCAGGTAATATACCTCTTCTTCCTCCTCATCAGCTACTCGTCTGTTCCGACCAAGAACGTGACTTCTCGTGTTGTCCATCAGTGCAACAACAATACCGGCCAGGATATTTGCAACATCGAGCGACGGGATGTAGGCCAACGAGCAGTCGCGGTGCAGGGCTAGCGCTGTTCCCTGGGCAGTTACTGGCGCATGGACCACTTCGTCGCGATCGCTATTGGGTAGAGAAGCTGCCATGATGGAGCAAGCGCACGACAGAATTCGTCTTACAGCCCCTGAGATTCATCCCCCAGGAGAACGCTTTTGCACAGCTTGCTGTCGAACTCATCCCCCCTTTAAGAAGCACGTTCTGCCAATCATTAATTTCTCGGGTCTACCGGAGTGTGCGGTCAATGAGGTCTCTTTGATGGTAGGTCCAATATCACGTAGCCTGCTAGAAGAGGGCGGTATTTTCACGTGGACTGCATTTTGTGAACGCTTCACAAGACTCATTTAGTACATCTACCTCTAAAAACCATCTGAACCCTCTTTCTCTCATTTTGACATCTCGTAGGTCTACCAAAATGGAACTTACGGTGACGTGAGTTGTCCACGGACACAGGATGTAAAGTTGCAGCTGAAGGGTTCGTTTACCAGTACTGCTGCTGGTCCAGCATGAAAGAATAATAGTTGTCGGTGTCACCTTGATCGCGGGCCGCTCCTAACTACGCAGCAGCCGCAGATCACCGACATCTTTATTATAATTGATATGTCAAGCCAGTGGCCACAAGTGTCCCTAGACCTCAGTGTCCTCTCACATCAGTGATCAAAACGAAAGTGCCTGTTAGAAGCGGTGTGATGTACCACCCGATCATCACGGACACAGGGCACGCGTGCCTGTTCTGTGGTCATTATGCGGGCAAGCTCAACCCATGGCATAAATGTTGGAAATGTCGTCACTCAGACAAGGGGACAATGTCAGTCAAGCCGGTTGCGATGCCGGCGGAGGGGCGTGCGAAGCGACAGCGACGATACGGGCAACCCCATTGCTGCAACCAAGCGGTGAATACACGCCATTCAAAAGCGGTAGCGCTGAAGGCTCTTCGATTCGACGCCTCAGAGCTCAGAGCTGGTCGCGAGCACGGCACCGTTAACCCGATTGTCGTGCTTGGCATGTCGCATATCCCTGACGCGGGGAAAGGCGTTTTTGCAGCGATGGGCATTGATCCGAGTGATCTCGTTACCGAGATTTTTCGCGAGTGGGTCAAAACGATGACCAACGGGCAACGAGTACGCATTTGGTGGACCTTCTGGAGACTTTGTCGCCATATCGACAGAGATCACGTAGACAGTTTTGCTACTCGCGAGCAGCGAACACTTCCACAGCTCACGCAACGTACAAAGATACAGCATAAAAGAAAATTGATTGCGTTTTATTTCTCTCCGGCCTTGCTCGGATCACGCTCTTCGATCTCGCGGGCGTCGTCGTATTGATTGCTTATCCAGGCAAATTTGGGGGTTTGATAAATCACATATTTAAAAGGCCCCAACTAACGAACTCTAGATCAAATGCATTGAGATGCGTGAGGTATACCGAATAACATGCATGTTGATGTCAAACCACCTACAAAGCGTATGTGCGTTATGTCACAGTAGGGTGTAGAGTTTGGTGTTTAGGGTCTAGATGGACCCCCTCGCTTTGCGACTTCTGGAACCCTCCAGCGGAACAAATGAGACAGAATATATCGTATCCTATCTTAACCACCAAATTGAAATCCCGGCGTTATTGGTCCCACCAGAAAGAGCAAGCTTAGAGCTATGTCGTGGTGTGCTTGCCACTCCGAAAACGTTTTTTACGGCGGGGCAATCGCAGTTTCCATCAAGCGCCTCCTTGTTTTTTTAAAAAACCGTTTTGAGCTTCGCACCAGAGGCGCCTAGCAGAAGTGTCTGTCCAGCGGGCTGCAGCCGCGCGCGGTACGGTACTGTACTCTGTTCTCAGCAAAAGATGGACGGGTGAGTTTCTCCAGGTCAACGCATGGCCGTGCCGTTGGGTGTCTGTTGAGAGCCGGAGATCGATTCTGTTTTACGACAAAGCCACGCGCGATGGCGTCACGATGCGTGATCCATCGTTCTATCTTTAGAAAGCAACAATCGCAACGTCGATTTTAGTCGTTTGCACTGTCTAGCCATGCTATGGCACGACCGTACAGCACGCGCATGCACCGTTTCCTGTGGTGGGATGGAAATGAATGTTGACTAGATCTTGAGGAGGCTGGTAGTGTTGTCCGCAACCGACCGCTGTCGACTAGGAACAAAAAGAACCGGGGTAGGTGGTTGTTCTTGTTCTGTCCGCCACAGTTGTTGGCGTACACAGTCCAAACCATGGTGCCGTTTGTAGTGGCATCTTCGCGCTTGTAGATCTCGTTGTCGAACGCGAAAAGGTGCAACATCGAAGCGACTTCGTTGCTTTCTTTGCCGGCCTTGCGCTCCGAGCAAAAAAGTTGGCTTGCCATTTACTGTTCTCGAGATACACCAAACAGAGACACGTTGGGGAGAGACATGAAGTACCAAGCTGACGGTGTTGATGCCACATGGGGCAAGGCAACATTCTGAGCGTAGTCCATGGTACACACGAAGTGCTAGCTACCCACAAGGCCGGCGTTATTTGCGTACTGCTGCCTACACAAGACAAAACCATCGTTATCGCCAAGTACAACAAACGCTGTCTAAACGCCACATATACAACAAATCATACTTAACGCCACGCACCTCATTGCACGTGCATCCACAAAATGCAGCGCTTGGTTCTCTGTCTCAAAAAGTGCGGGTGCTCTGGCCTGTTGGACTGGTACACAGCGCACGTGTCGCACACATTGGAGAGTCGGGAGCGAATGCGAACGTTCTTGAAGCGCTCCTTGATCAGCTTGGAGAACACGCTAAAAGATGGTGGCTGAATACCGGATCCTTGTCGTGGAGGAACTTGGTGTACTGGGCGTACAGCTTGCGCCACGTGTGATACGCTGGAAGGAACGTGATAATCCCCCGCGTCGTGTAGCGGATGACAACATCGTCACTTCGCTTCTGGCGGGGCGTGGCGCTTCTGGCGGCGGAATTGAATCGGGTACGGCTCGCCGATCTTGCCGGCGACGCTCAGGAACCATTGCGCGATATCTCCTCGATCAAGAGATGCCACGAAGCCGTTGTTCGGGTTGCCGTGAGGTTTGGGGTAGGCACTTCCTGCTTGAGCGATGTTGAGTGTGGGCCCTGACACATTGTACGCCAGTTCGAACGTCTTCTTACACACGTGGCCGCAGAACAGGAGTAGATACGGGTAGCGCGTGCGTTCTCCGATTCCCCGCTTTCGACGTCAGTGTACGCGGAGATTGCCAGAGGGCACCACTTTGGAGGCTGTTATCTCCGTTTCAGCAAATGGTGGTGAAGATAGGTTATGTTTTAATCTGTCTCAAATGTACAGGATGCGCTCGTACTCGTGTTCCTCCTTTGTAATTGTACGCGTCGCCAGTGGTAATCTGAAAGATATTCAATGATCGGTACGGATAGCACTTCTGGTTTCTGGAACATACTGGTTGTACTTCTCTGCCGTGCACGATGACCGTCTCCGCAGCAAAATAATCTGCTCGCCAGCATGCGCTAAAACCCATTTGATGGCAAGTCTCCACGCCCCCTACTCTCGCTCTCCTCCATATGTTGCATCTGGTTGTTGATCCCAGAACGCGCAGCAATAATATCGAGGCGTTCTTCGTACGTTCGGTTCTTCGCAGCTCGGCTGGACACAAAGAGCGCACTTTAACCATCCAAAAGAACCAGCAACACCAGTGCCAGCACCAACACGACGTACTTTGGCGATCTTCGACGAGCACCTTGGCCACTCGCTTTCTCTTGTCGTATTTCTTCTTGTCAGCGGCATGCTGCGTTCGTACGTTAGTCGCGCTCTACGACAAGCTCCACGAGTTCATATGCGACATAGTCGATGTCGCGCCCACTCATCGTCCTCGCCATCGGAGTTGTCGGAGAGCATGCCATGCTCGTCGCGTTGGCCATTCTCTTCAGCCACGCGAGGGTCATCATCAACTGCGCTGGATCTGAGCCAGAGCAAGCGTGACACTCCCATCTTCTGGCGAGTCGACAAGGCCAAAAGGTCGTGTCCTTGCTTGCCACATTCGACGACATCGAACTTTCCCTCCGCCGCCGCTTCTTCTGGTGCTTCACACTCTCCGGTTTCTTCGACGTGAGCGAAAAATCCAACGAGTGCAGTGCCGACGTTTGCGCCGAGTTTTGAACTGGAACGAGATCGCGCCGCCTTCATTGGCGCCTTCTTTACCGCCGTGCTCTCTACGTTGTCGACCATTCAGACCGGCATCGTGACCGTGCCCGTGTAGCGCCTTTCGACCAGGAGCGGGTGGATACGCTCACGCGCCAGGCGATCAAGACCCAAGCCACGGCCGCCAGCCAGCCGACCATCACGACCCAAACCACGGGCAAGATCGTCGTGAGAAACGACCAGAACGCGCAGTACTACGACACGGTCACAATCAGCACGCCGCCGCAGAGTTGCCAAGTCGTTTCCGACACGGGATCGAGCAACACTTGGATCCGCAACAAGCAGTTTGGGACCCACGCGTACTTCAAGAGCGCGGCGTCCACAACGGACATCGAGAACGGCACGACGTTTGCGATCCAGCACGGCAGCGGTCGGGTCTCGGGCTTTGTGTCGCAAGACACGGTAAGCTTTGGTGGCCTCACGGTTGCGAAGCAGCTCGTTGCCGAAATCAACACCGTGAGCGGACTCGGTGCACTGTACACGGCCGGCAAGTTTGACGGTATCTTTGGGTTGGGCTTTGACACGATCGCCGAGAATGGTATTGCAAGCCCAACGTGCTCAGCCGCGGATTCAAAGTCGCTCTCGCCGGCACTATCGACCGACTCAGAGTCGTTGTCACTAGCACTCTGACGTGTCATCACTTCCCGCACACCTCCCTTCCGCTGCCCGTCCACCTTCCTTTATCTCCGATCGAAGTCGGCCGCGCACAGAACACCTTCCTCGTCCCTCCGACACGCAACAACAGTACATGACCCATCCGATTAGGTACGGATTCTAGAGCTTCAGTATTACGAATCCGACAAAGTACGAATTATGCTTCTGTGTCCATCTCGTAAATTATACAACACATATGTTTAGGTGTGTTGCTGGTGTAACTGCAATGTGTTGGTGTAATGACTTCGCTTTCCGACAGGTCGAGCGTGAACAAACTAAAGACAAAGAAGAAGGCAAACGAAGGTGCGATGGAGGCAGAATCTCCAATCTTGCACGTTTACTACCCGGAAATCGACCACATCAAACGCTGGCAATGGAACGGTGCGCAAGACACCAGCCTCGTTTGCGTTCTGCGTTTCTCAGGATCTGACAAGAGCACGTTCGCTTCGCTCCTCAAAGTAGCCGATGAAGCAAGTGGAATGAGCGTGCAGACTTGCTCCGCTGACAACTACTTCGAAACCGCTGAAGTCTACCAGCTCAACTGGTTGCAACGCAATGCCGCGCACGAATACTGCAACGAGCTAGCGAAGGACACACTTGATCGTCGAGTCGACTTCGTCGTTATCGACAAACGAAGGGAATGGATGAGGTACAAGGCCCTAAAGTTCGAGCATGATCGACTCCTTGGCGCTAGGGTTCAAGCGCGGCATTTGCCGCGTAAACTTCTGGTACGGTTCGTTTAACCGAGCGTGTGAGCTCTCCCATCGCTCGAGAAAGAACGTTCCACAAGGTACGACTCCTGCACGATACGACTTGTACGTCACAGGGAATCGACGCTTAGAAACCGACATTCAGCTCGACGTCAATACCACAAGCGCGGCATTTGCCGCGTAAACTTCTGGTACGGTTCGTTTAACCGAGCGTGTGAGCTCTCCCATCGCTCGAGAAAGTACGTTCCACAAGGTACGACTCCTGCACGATACGACTTGTACGTCACAGGGAATAGACGCTTTGAACGACGTCAATACCCCGTCTCGGAGCGCGGAACATGGCCCGCCTACGACCCCCCCTGGCCGGGTCACGCACGTGGCGCGCTGCTGAATTGGTTGAATGCCTTGAACTCGATGAGAAGATCGCGTTGACATTCCCCCCCCCTTGCACATTGAAGACAAAACGTTCAACATGGTACAGAACTTCCCTAAACCCTCAACCCTAGATCAGATCGCTTTGACAGCTTATAGCCCCTCAACCCTATTTAGACGTCTGTGACATGTGTC
Source organism: Pythium angustatum (assembly GCA_023337915.1). Classification (NCBI taxonomy): domain Eukaryota; phylum Oomycota; class Peronosporomycetes; order Pythiales; family Pythiaceae; genus Pythium; species Pythium angustatum. The sequence goes on along the minus strand of JAADXQ010000280.1, from coordinate 8,198 downwards.
ACAAGGCCAAACCTGCTCGTTCAAAACGTGTGGAGGGCCTTTACAAGTCCATGTTTGACCCGAGCCAATTTCTCGACTCTGAACATGGAGGAGGCAGACCAACGCATCGTGCACTCAAGTGAAGAGGAGGCGCCGAGCGACAACAGCAGATACGCTGGTAAGAACCACAAGCCCCAATTCAGGTCTGACGCTGACGCGGACGACTTGCTTGTTCGCGAGGTGCTCGCTCACAACCCATTCGTGGCAGAACATGGTGCAGTGGGCACTGAGGGAGAACGTCGCCGACTCCGTGAACGCGACATCTATAACCAGCACGAACGTCGATGGGCGGATGAAGATCCTCGTCCACGACCACAAGGCTGTCGTCGCTGTGAGCGAGAAGGCAGCGGCATCGCTGAACAGACGACAGACCTGAATCGGTTGCTGGACGAAATTATCGAGTTGGGTGACTCGAACGTCTCATCCGCCGCGGACCGCAAGAAGGAGAGCCTAGATGCTGCAGACAAGACCGAGCGACAGGGCGAGGAGATCCGCTAGAATGCCATGGAGGGCGTGAAACGGAGAGACAAAAAGCCTGGGAGCGCTCTTCATGGACGTCTCTCAGTCCGTGCCACTCGGAATCTCCTGGGTGACGTCCTAATATCAGCTTCGCGAATCAAGCCACCAGTTGTGTTGCTTGGCAATCATCACGTCCAACAACTGAACTTCACCTGCGTATTTCTGCTAAAGTGCGTGACGAAGGTGTCTGGAGCGATACAGAAGCACCAAGGCTCGGAGAACCGTCTTGTCCTCCTGTTCTCAAAGCCGCTTGGAACGATCTGTCTTTCTGCTATCGATGTGATGAAGAAATCGTCGGAGGTCGACGCTGTTTGTGCTGCTGTTACCGAAACGATTGCGTGGATTTGAGGAGGCTTCGGCAAGCCTCTTCACCCCGAGCTTGCCGGCTTTGCAGAAGAAGCCGATAAGGAACGCGTGATCGGCATTGGAAGAATGTTTCGTTTTCAGTCAAACCGTCTATGTGACAGACTACGAGACACGCTTCTCGAACGCCGCAATCTACGGGACGTTTGAGGTTCGCCCACTACGAAGAGATGTCAACTGCTCTCGTTGAGAATGAGATCATCTCGAACCCCGTTGCCGAAGATTGAATAATGGGATAGAGTGAGAGTCACTGTCAACTTCGTCGATGAGGACCACTAGGTGATGATCATTGACAATACCACGGAGATAATCCACCAGTTCGAGCCTGCCGGCACGATGATGCAAGAATCGGGCAGAGTTCGTGCGCTGATTCAGAAGGTGAGTCACGCAGCGCAGTCTTTTCAGGTCGTGGTTGTCCTCAAGCGCCAGCGCAAGAGAGACGTGCACACCTGCGGTGTGCACGTCTTGCTCTTTATGGAGGAAATTGTTCTCCAACGCCGATGGCCAAGCTTCACTGAGTGTCAGTTGCAGCTCGCACGGCTCAGGTACCTGAACCTGCACTTGCTTTCGGCAAGACTCTAGTGAAGCATATAGTAACACCCACGAACAGCCCAAAGTCGTGCATTTAACCTGCCAACATGACAAAAAAACGAACTCTAACGGCCTTCAATTGCCATGACTCTAACGGCCTTGAATTTGCGTACGCCATCACACTGGTCGCCCCACGCACTACACTACACATAGTACCTACGGTACACCGTAGGTAACTGAGCAGCAAAAGCACAGCGAGCACGAGCGCAAGTACCGGCGAGACGATAGATTCAGAGCATACTCATTTTGCGGATCCAGCATACCACAGTATGGTGCCCAACAAATCCTTTGCCACAGCCCTAAGATTACAGGTTAACGGGTCACACTGACTCATAGCTGTGAGACTCGTTGCGCTCAGTCTCTCGGGTTGTGGTACTCATCTCTACTTCCGATAGAACAGACCACCACAGTAGTCAGTATCATACCTAAAACTGTACAGTAAACCCCATTGATCACATACCTTAGTTGGATAAGCCGATCGTCCGCACATGCGTTGTCATGTACACGTGGCGACAGGCACACTTGCTCTGGGTCAGCTCATTGTCGTACTCGTCTCTGCTTCCAATAGAACAGACCACCACCGTGGATCAGTACCACATCTAAAGCCATACAGTAAATACCATTGATCACATGCCGCACTTGGGTAAGCCGGTCGTTTGCATGTGCACACGCGGCGACCGGCGCTACCCGCTCTGTGCGATGGCGCTTTTTGTTTTGGTTGGGATTGCCACACATAACTGCCAGTAACACAAACTCTGCAGTACCTGTACTGTACCGGTACCGGATCCGGTGGCCGTGGCCCATGGCTGGCGAGAACGGGCAGTGCCGGTCGCCGCGCGCGCATGCCGACGCACGTGCGGACAAGAGGCATCCAAAAAACGAGACCTGATAGAAGATCGAGATCTTCCTGTCCGATTTGGGCTCGTACACTTCGACTTCGTGACCTCGCCGCGTCAATTAGGCATCAACAGTAGTGTTGTCCACGTTGTGTGGCACGCGTACAAGCGCATAAATGTGAGTCGGCAGAGCCTCGGACACCGCAGCTTACCAAATTCCAGACCAACTTGTTGCGGTTGCGTGTGTCTTTGTACTCACTAGTACTACGGAACTACGTCTTTTGTTTGTGGCAAGATCGCCTCACGTTTTGTACCCTTTCAACGCTTTGTAGCTATTTGTGTGAGGGCCACCGGATCGTGAAGACAGTTCACCAAGAGCCGGACGTAACCAGCAAAACTCCCTCAACGAGGGGGGAACCGATATTATACCTAAGTCAGCGAACACCCAGTTCCTAGGTATATATCCCATGAGGCCATGCATCTTCAAACGACACAATATGTAATTTACCAACCGTTACAGTCAGGCAACAAGGTGGTAATCAAACTGTGGGGAGTTCTTGGGGTCTCTGTCCTAACCAGCTCCCTCAAACAAAGTCTAAGGTTTACCTCAATTCGCACACAACTACACAAATGCCGGGTATTCCTTGTAAGGACTCCGCCTCCACGATCAAGTAATGGTAATGACAAGCACCCATGTCACTGTTTAGTGACCGGTTCGCTCGGCGCCTCGAATAGTGAGCCCCAGAAAGCCGGACCGGTTTGCCTGAACCTGGTACTGGACCACAAGGAATTTTTCAACCTACGTACGTCTACGATTGACGGGTACCTTTTCCGTTGCAGCGCCCGCGTCGTCGACGGCGCGTCGATCACACTCGACGCCTGCGTGTCTCGCCGAGCGCACTTCATCACACGCACTTGGAAGAAGAGGAAAAAACAAAGCGCCGAGGCCCACAACGACAACAGCAGAAAAGACGTTTCCAGGACGAATAGCAGGATGAGGAAGAAGAGCACTGGGAACAAGTAGATGGACAATAGAAGTAGATAGACGATAGTCGTACGCATCCCATGAGAGATAGAGACTGAGAGAGGGAGGGGGCAAGAATCGATGAGTAGAGGGATGTTGCTCACGACCGGCATACAGCTTTAGTCTTCAGAGCCGATGGCCTTAGAGGGCGCGTCGTGGTTCCAGTCGTTGGAGACTGCCGCTGGCTTGTCTTTATCGTCCAAGCCAACAATGAATGCACAAACCATTACGCCTTCTACCATGCAGTCGTCATTGAGCTCCTCGGTGTCGGCGAAGCGGCGCCGATTTGGTCGGCGGTGTTCTTTCAGAATATGCAAGATGCAAGGCGAACTTAGCAGGCATCACGTACTACGCGTTCTCGGTTTTACCGGAGAATCGAGCTCCATCTAGGTGCGCATGCAGTCATCTACAAAGTCAGATCGAACATCGGAGTGGTTAGTGTCGAAAGGCAACCTACCGTTGCGACGAACGTGCGGGTAAATTGATATTAGTAGCAAAAGTAGCGACTAGTTTTAGTAGTCTTCGTTGTGGTCGATTACGGTACCCCATGCGTACCTCATGGTCCAAATCGAGATAGTGTCGCTCGAGTGACACTGTCGGTGCGTTTGTGTTGGCGAGACAACTTTCTTTGACCTGCGCGTTGCGGGCTCAGCGCGTTGGTGGCGTCGCTTGGTGTGGTGGAATCAGAACGAGAAAGACGTTACCCACTCACCGAGCTGTGGCTGGTGCCCGCAGCTGAGCTCGTACTCTGGAAGATGAGCATGGGCAAATAGGACGCCGCAGAGAGACAGACAATGAGCTTATCCAAGGGAAGACTAGAATTGGATCTGTTCATTCTACAATCAGCTACAATATCGACAAGGGATCGTAGGAACCTCGGACCTTCTACGGTTGGAGTCGTTGCAAAACAGACGTCAAGAACGGAGACATAGCCGTCGGCATCACAGCCTAACGCCCTGCCACTTTCGTGTAGACACATTCCTTTGCCGACTGGCTTGTAAAGGAGGCGAACTGACGCGACAGTGGTAGCGGCAGCCCGGGAACGGTCGCTGACTCAGTCTGCCCCTCCCCTCATCGGCACCAGCATCGACAGTGCGACGCAGCGAGTAGGCTATAATAGGCGGTCGTGCGCCAAGCTCCCATTCGATGTCGTAGGGCCATGAATCTCCGAGTCGATCATGTAATTTCCTAGCTAGTTCATTTTCTCAAATGAAGTACTTACTTCATTCTCTCGAATGACCTTCGTTGACGGCGCTTATGATGCAAATGTGCATCAGAATTCATATACAAATATCTAGTATAATTGTGCATAGACAAGCCATCATACTGTCATGTGGAACTTGGCGATGCAGTTCCGCTTCTGACTGCAACAGAGCGCCACCTTGCTGTGGTTGCACATTACTCCTGTCTGCGGGGCATCTTCCGAGCTCGTGCTCTCATCAGCGAGCGCGCGGTAGCGACACAAAAAACACCGCAATCGAGTCGCCACAAACTCGGGCAAGTGATTGCCTGGGAGAAGTCGGCACGCGGGCAGTTCTGCCTTTGCTGATGTGACGTAGCTGGTGCCGCGTTGTGCTGTGCTTGTAGAGGACCGCACCCGCTTTTTTGTGGCCGATCTCCACGGGGTGCCGGAGCTCCTTCTGCGAGAAGGTCCATCGCGAGCTGCAGGCGGAATTCCTTGTGGTCGAAAGAGGCTGCCGTGCTGCTGCACGAGCGGTACATGATGTAGGCGTTCACGACGGCCGTTTCAACGAGCCAGAAGAAGAGCGGCACCCACGTTCTCGATGAGATTAGCTGGAGCGAATAGTAGCTACGGTACTGGTCGGAGATGTCGACTCCGTTCCTGTTGTGATTGTAGTCGTCCACAACCTTGGGAATCGCCAGCTCCATGCGAGGCTGAGTCCCGAACACCCGGCGTACAGTGGCACCGTTGGTAGAGGTCTCTCGAGGCCGCCGTCGGTTCCTCACAACGCGCCATTCATCACCCTCGGTCGCGTGGATCGTAGAGAGTAGCTGAACGGGCCCGTTGTCCATCCAGAAAATGACGAGTACGCGACCAACTTGCTTTGTCTTGAGCGTATTCCAGTCGACGTTGATCTTCTGCCTCTGAAACGCATCTCGTCTGGATAGTCTCTCGAGTTTGAGCGAACGGTGCCACACGCACCGACACCAATGCTGCGCAGGCACTCAAACAACGGGATAGACAAGTAGAAATTGTCCATGTAGACGTTGAATTTGTGCAAGTGGTAGGGGAGCTGGCGGCAAAGATGCATCACAATGCTGCCGGTTGGCGTCAACCCCGGTGTTGCCGGCACTCGTGCACTTTCGATTCGCGACAGAAACTCGAACGCGTAGCAGTACCCTCTTCCACACAAAGCAATGATCTTGTAGCCCTCGCTGATCGGTTTGTTCTTCATTCTGGTCGTGTGTGCGCTGCGCCCACTAAAGCGCACCATCATCTCATCGACGCTCACGTTCGTGGCAGGCATGTAGTACTTCTGGAAGGCGTCTTGCATGCGCGAAGCGAGAGGCTCAATCTTCGCATACCAAGCTTGATTTGTAGAAGCGATTGAGGCGACGTGCAAATACCGTTTTATTTCTTTGAATCGATCCCTGGACATGAAGTCGGTGAAAGGGTACTTTGGAAACCTAGCGTCTTGCTTCCAGCTCTCCAACGGCCGCGCCACCTTGAATACGCCCATGTAGATGACGATGCCCAGCCAAATGTGGAGCTCACTAATGTCCACAGGACGCCAATCTTTTGCACGCGAGTACACGGCGTACGTGTTTGTGTTGAGCACGATCTCTGCGACGTCGTCGTAGGTGAAGAGTAGATGAAAGATGTTTGCAGGTGTGAGCGTTTGGAGGCGCAAGTCCGGTGGGAGTAGAACGCGCGGCTCGTGGTCGAGAAGCTCATGCACGAAAGGATTGAAGGGCGTGTTGGCCGGGGGTGGGTTGACCGCCGTCGATCGAGTCGAGCCCGCGTCGTCTGCCACTCCGTTTGTCGAGGGTGTCATGCGCATGCTCAAGAGCATCCGCGTGACAGAAAGGAGCTCCACATCCACATCTTGGGGTTCTTCTCGGGCGTCGGCGTTCATCGCACTTGTTTCGCGTGACGGAATGACACGCCGACTGACCGGCAATCTGTGACCTGGTGGTTCTCGGCGACCACTTCGCCAATCTCGAACATTCGACCCTCATTTTTAATCGTCTTGCTCTAGGCAATCTCCTGGTTTTCATTTCGTGTCGTGTCGCACTCTATTTCAGGCGTATGAGTGCAAAAACCAACCGAAATTCCAATTATGATGCAAATTTGCATCAGCCGTCAACTAAGGGATAGTTGGTAGTTTTTTACGCTCGGGTGCTTCACCAAAAGGCATAGTGAGTTCATTTTCTTGTTTGTGAATCGAGGATTCTTCGGCGCTGGCAATTTGATATCAACATCTGAAACGGCACGGGGAGATCGTCGGGGAGATCCTCGCACGATGGCGACGGTCAGCGTCGCGTCGCTACTCGCGCTCGTGTTGGAAGAACGGCATGAACGCCAGATCTGTGGGTACGTGCGATGCGGTTAGTTGTTTCGCATGATGATTGAGAAACTGAGATGTCGTCGGAGGAGCCACTCGATCAGCGACAAACCGCCACATCGCCAATGACAGTTGGACATATCCCGATCGACAAAGTCTGCAGTCCACCAGCACACGCTGATGCACGAGCGGATACTTACAAGGTGTCCAGGGTTGTTGAGCACACTATGAAACAGTATTTCATCGCGTGGGAGTCGAGCTTGGCTTCAAACCCCGCACCCTGTGTGGTGGTGGCATTTCCCGTTTGCACCGCCATGGTGCTCTTCCCATCACCAGCACCAACGAGCTTCATTGAGGACCGCCGTGGGGTCTAGGCATTTGACGATTTCGTAACTGCCATCGCCACGCCACCACGAAGCCACCCGCGCAAGTCTGATCGCCGCGAGGGGTCAACGTCCGTGTCACTGGACCAGGGAGGAAGTTGACCGTTTGGTCCATCTTCGTTCGATGAAGTCTCCGCCTCGCTTTGAGTACATCGTGGATGCGATGTTTGGAGAGGGCGAATCCCCTCCAAGCAAACGGGCAATGCGTTGCACTCCAAGCTATACCAGACGCGTAAGCGCTATCGGCGCAAGGGGAACCGAACCGACGCAAGCTCGCCAAGAAGGCCGAGAAAACGCACGAAAAACAGGAACAGTAAGAAACGTAGTACATTTCTAGCTTGGCTAGTTTTCCCGAGATCCACTGATTATCTTCGCGGGTGAGACGATGAGGACGACACCGCGGCACTCTTGGCTTAAATGTTTTTTCTGGAAGAAGAGTTAATGACGGTGTAAAGGAAAGAGAAACCTACGGTACCATCGACTCCCTGGGTCATTGATCTGTACTAAGCCGGAGGCCGTTTGCGGGCGCGTAGTAATCGGTCGTATCGTTGGATCCATTCGGTAGGCTTAAATGTTTGGTCAGCGCGTATACCTCGCGATGTGTGTGAATACGAACATCCCCTTGGCAAGAATGCGCGCGCGAGACGACTATGACGATAGCAGCGCGACCACGTGAGGGACAAGGTTGGCTAAAAAGGCTTCCGCAGCAGCTGTTACACGCGGTGGATGTGGTCAGAAATACGGGCAAGTGGTGAAGGAGAGGTGCTACCGTTGGGTCTAAAGAGTGTCATATCCCACCGTTGGCTCGGCGGGGTCACGTACCACCACCGTTGGGACTCCACATCATCACACCCCACCGTTTGGTCTGCGACGGGATCTCGGTTTGTTGCCATTCAGTAGGCAAGGGACAAGACCT
>JAADXQ010000279.1:0-16918 GCA_023337915.1 Pythium angustatum | reverse complement strand
GCGTGTGCTGTCGGTCGGACCGACCAGCACTTCTGGCGCACGGAGCGTGCCATTGTAGTACGGTACTGGAACCCCATCGAGTGCGCGTGTGCGCCCGTGTCGTGGATCCCAAACAGATCACCGACCTGTGCACGCGGGAGCTCACGGTCCTTGGCGAACAGTCCCAAGTCCCGGAATCAGTATCACTCGGAAGCTCATGAGCTCGGGGCACTGGCCACGCACAGCGACGAGACGGTCGACGAGCGAGCCGTCGTCCAAGTTCATGATCACGTGGGGATCACACGCCGTCGCGAGGTCGCTCTTGGACGTGAAGTTGGACGTGAAGATGACCTGGTCGCCGGGCACCCCGATCTCACGCGTGATGTGGAGCTCGGCCGACGACGAACCGTCCATGCCGCATCCTTCTTCGAAGAGAATCGTGAGGATCGCTGGGTTTGGCAGCGCCTTGACGGCGCCAGCAGCTTCACAGTCAGCAAGGTCACCCGACACGTTGGCGGCGACAGCGCTTCCCCGATGCGCAATGATGACGATTGGATGAAATGGGTTCCTAACATTTACAAAGAGACACAACGCTTCGCAAAGATCGGCAGTGTCGAGGGCGACGCTTTTCGTGATATTCTCGATTTCGTTTCTCGATTTCGTGCTGCCACGGTCAACATTTTCTCCAATCCCTGTGCGTGTACGGTCTTAAAATGCACTGATTGGTTGCATGAGCAACGTATTCTCAACTAGAGAGGAAGGGGGCTGGTAGTGCAGTGTGAAGCGCAAGAAGTAAAGAATGTGGTGGACTACGGGGAGCAAAGTGCAATGACGGGGTGAAGTATGTGTAGGATAGGCTATGGATGAGAAATGGAAGTGGTGAACGTAGAGGTGCGTAGCGTGTGCAGCAGAGTGGAGCGCAGTATCGCATTGCACACTAGATACGGTGTGGCTAGTTCGAGTCCGGTGTGGGGACGAAAGAGAACGAACCTTCGTCGGGAGCGTTGGCGTACCAGCTTTTCAAATCGATGCTTACCTGGAGTGCTGGATCGAAGAGGACGGAAGAACCGCCCAGTGCACTGAGCGAGCGTTGACCTTGATAGTCGTTCACAGTCGCCGAACGAACAACAGCGGGCTTTCCGATGTACTCGGACGAATCCTGGCGAGCAAGGTAGCCCCATAACGTGACGACAACCTTGGAGAGCGACTTGTCGATAAGGAGGAGGTCGCGTTTGAAACGGGTTTCGCCATATGAAGTTACAAAACGCTTCGGTGGGTCGAGCGCGTGCACGATTCCAGCGATGGAAACTTTGGATCCGACAGGAGCAACGCGAAGAGTTTGAATGGAGGAGGTTGGGATCGCGAGGGTATCAGGGACGTTACCAGGGGTAGAGACGACGATGGTTGCGCGGTGGTCGAAAACGAGTTCGTTGGGGTCGGTGGAATACTTCAAGTCGCACGGCTTCACTCTTCCACCAGAGAAGGAACATGTAGCACCGTTGCAAAGAATGCTGTCGAACATGTCGACACCAGCGGCAAACACGGAGGCTTTGATAGTGTCGCCGTTCATGTCGATGATCCGGAAGTCGAAAACAGATCCGTGGCCGCGCAGATTCTTCCATGTACGAATGGGGGACCGGCAGAGCACGCGTCCAAGCAAAGTCCAGTCCTTGAGCTCAGGCGTCAACACTTGGATAGTGGAAGATACCGAAGTCACACGCACTAGAGACGCAGACCCCGGACCATGGGGGTGAGCAGGCGTTGTAGGTACTGGTTCTGCGTGGGGAGATAGAGGAGTAGCCTTTGATGTCGCAGGCTTCGTTCTCGATGTTCGTGGCACGTCGAGCACTGTCGTGCTTATCGCTCCTTGTGGCGCGAGGTCAGTTGCTCCAGTCGTTTGCGCTTCAGTCACCGACACTGTCACCGTAGAAGCCGCGATCGCGGCCGCCTCAGACTCGGCTCGCGCCGCGAGCGCTGCAGCTGCTTTGGACGTCGCTGGCTTCGCTCTGGACGATCGTGGCGCTTCGGGCACCGGCGTGTTAGTCTCTCCTTGTGGCGAGAGGTCAGGTGCTTCAGTCGTTTGCGCTTCTGTCACAGACGCTGTCGCCGTAGAAGCTGCGATCGCCTGAGCCTCAAGCTCTGCTCGAGCCGCCAGAGCTGCAGCTGCCTTGGACGTCGCTGGTGTCGACTTTGCCATTCTTGACTCGAATGAGCTGGAGGTTGTGAACGGAGAAGTGAAGTTGGATTCTCGTGTTGTGTAGACCTCTCTGCAGCGACGATACTTGTTCGAGGAAAAGTCGACGTTGATGGAGAAGAGAAACGTCGGAACGTTTAGGGGACTGATAGAGAGAGATTCTACGGATTATATCACGAAGCCCGATACCTGAGATGGAGATCTCGGCCGCAACGTAGTGGTGCGACCATGTGAGGAGTGGGTGACACGAACTTTCTCATCGACGCACTTTCGCAGGCGTATCTGTATCATTCGCAGAGAAGTACTGGACCGATACGGGAATCGGACCATTATGATTGATGGGAAGGGTGCATCATTTTGGAGGTTTGGCTTCGACAGAGTTTCACACGCGTCCGGTTTACCTGATCGCCGACGTACGATATTCCAGTGGACGATGAGGCAAACGCGGATGGAGGAATTCTGGGACGACGATGAGACGACTTCCAGAGCCAGTGTAAACAGTACTGCTATTGCGTCAGCATCAAGTCGTCGTCGGCAACGAAGAAAGCAGGCGGGTAGGATTGCCGGAGTATCGCCAGGACAGCTTCGGCTGACGGACATGTTCGATACGAGTGTTCCCACTAGAGATCTGGAAGAGGAAGGTGCAGCCAAGCCAGGCATCATGGATCAAGAGCACCTTGAGAGAGTAACGCACGCGAACGAGCAAGCGGCAGCATCGTGGCCGTCCAGTACTGTTGAGTACACAGAGAATTGCGTGAACAAGCAATCGATTCGATTCGACAACCTGTTGCCTTTCAAGATGTGCAATTGTGATGAAGAGTGCCAGTTCGACACATGTGAAAATGCACGATCAAGTACTCTGTGTATGGCAAATTGCTGCTTGTACGGCGGGCGCTGTGGAAACGGACTTCCTTCAAGGTCAAGACTTCGACTTGTGTATAGCTCGTCACGCTTCGGTTTTGGTGTGGTATCGGAGGACGAGATCAAACGTGGTGTTGTTTTGGGTGAGTATGTGGGTGAGCTTTTTGCAGCAGAAGATGGAAGAGCGGTGCCGAACCGCGGATACCTGCTCGAAATGAAGAGTCATCCTCGTCGAAAGCCGCGTGTGAAGGTGTTCATTGACGCTAAACGAATTGGGAACATCACGAGGTTCATGAACCATTCGTGTGAAGCCGTAGCAAGGTTCGAGGAAGTAAGCAATGGGCGACGTCGCAGTGTAGTCGTGGTGACCAACCGCGACGTGCGCGTTGGAGAGGAAGTAACCGTTGACTACGGCAATAGGTTGTGGTTCGAATGCGAGTGCAACGCAACGCAATGCAGATCGCGACGTTTAGTAGCTCATGGTATTGGAACGTAGAAACGCCCGAATCAGACGCTTGGAAAATACTGACTAGATATTTTCGACGATATTGACGGCTAATACAGACATTTTTGACACGGGAAGCGTTTGAAGATTGAAGTCAGTGTTGGGGCGGCAAACTCGAAGGGAAACGAAGGGAAACCTACGGGTGTTATGCGCCGAACGGGGCATGATCGAGAGCGACGTCAACGATCCACCACGCTGAAACAGATCTGCAACGTCAAGCGCTGAGCTCCGTTGCTATCGACCCAATAGCGTACGTCCGCTCGCTCTGGTCATGTACGCAGATTGGCGACGTCACGCCCAGATCTCGCACGGTCTGGTCCCTGCCATTCTGCGTGCGTGGCTCGCGCCGCTGTCCAGCAGCGCCGAGACACCCATCGTGTTGCCGTTGCTGCGTAGCACGTGGGGTGACGCCATGATGATCGAATTGTTGTTCTCGTTTGGCCATTGAGTCGCAGAGATCGAGTGCTTTTCGATGACGACAACACTTTATCGGTCAGAGTACACGCATCACGCCGCGTTTCCCATAAGATACAGTGAGGAGCAGGGCAAGTTGGTAAGTACGCGATCTTCTTGCTGCTTGACGAGCGCCGTGGTTCTTACTGTGTTTCATGGTTTGAATGGAAGTAACACGGCGCTGCTACAGATCGCGTTGCTTGGAGTATTTGGCTTGGGGAATTGGCGGTCGAGGGTTCATGCTACATCCCAGCGGTGCACTTTCGCGTCGACATCTTCAGGAGGCGAATACTTCAAGTGAGTTTGATTACTCGAGGAAAGCTCCGACGGAATGTGACAAAAAAGATGGCATCTGACTTGCAATGATGGCTTTATTTGGGCGCTCGTTGGAGAAAGATCGTCCCGATTACGGTTCGTGAGTGTAAAGGCCATTCAGCGTGCGAGACAAGAACCGAGAATACAAGGAGAACACGACGCTGCCCGAAGGGTGGCGAACAGAAATGACGGATGGTGCAGAAGTGTACGATGAGTGGATCCAGCGTGCGCGGCGTCACGCGGCTCTGGAACCCATGAGTAAAGTCGGAGCGGTGATTAGTGGCGGCGAGTTCGTTGTGTCACGTGTGGCCTTGACAACATCGTTGGACATCGGTTTTATCGCGATTGACGTACCGAAGGAGGGGAATTGCTTGTATCACGCGAGCTGGCAAGCTGCTCGACAGTGCGGAATACTACGCCCGTTCAACTTCAGTGCTGTCCAGCACGTTTTTCAACTTCGTGTCAAGGTAGCGCAACGCGTGGTGGAACTTGTGAAGGCCGGTGTGATCAGCTCAGGCGGTCTCGGTGACGTCATTGAGACTGCGAACCTCATCGCAGAACCCAATCAGTGGGGTCAGAGTTCTGGAATCGTTCCTACCATGGCGATGTCTCATTTATTGCGACGCACGGTCGTCATTGTGAGTTCCAGTGGTGTGGTAGCTATATGCCCCGCCGATTTTGAAGCCGTTCACGGAGTTGAAGATGTGGAAGATCCAGTCGTGATTTACCATTGCAACGCAGAGGATCCTGAGGTACCCGTCGACCGCGCGCGCTGTAATCACTACGCTAGAACTCGAATGGATCGTGCCAACACGGCGAAACTGAAGGCACACATCGCCGTGTATCGGGGTGAACGACACCGACTGGGCAACCTCACTTGGGGTGTTCAAGGTGATGATGGTGAAGGTGATTCAATTGATCGTGGTGAGGCAAGGAATGCTGTGGTTCGTGATTCTGAAGGTGAATCAATAGATCGTGGTGAGGCAAGGAATGATGTGGGTTGCACCGGACGTGTGCTGAAGAAGAGACGGCGAATGGAAAACGGAGCTGTTGGTGGAGACACATGCACGGTTAGCTGTGGCATCGAATCAACAAGAAAGAGAAGGTCGGTGAATTGTGAAGAAGAGGTGCTGAAGTCCCTCAAAAGACGCGCTATGATGCTGAAGGATGTGTCGGCGGAAGAGCTGGAAATTCTCGCTCGCGGTCAGAACTATACTACATCACCCCGGCTTGCTCTGCTCTACTACCATTGTTGCTCGAACGATCCCGGTGCGTTTGTCCACAACAACGAGAAACTGCTCGGGGAATCAACACCCGGAACTGTAGAGCGATTAATGCGTTCACTTTCAAAACCAGCTACACCAGAAGATATCGCTCGTTGTCAAGATACAGCAAGAGAGCGGGGAAGCACCAAGACGACGCTGTCAACGTGCGCCTCGTGTTGTGAAATTGTGAGGTCCGGAAATACGCAGTCGGTCGCATTTGAACAATTACCAGTATCGTTACGGTACACTGAAGATGAAGAGTGTGAGCTACAACGCTATCCTCAGAAGATCGTGGAAGATCATCTGCAAGTACTCGAATTGAAGGGAGTGAAATATCATTTGAACCCAGATCTTGTGTTGAACGCAGACAGAGTGGATCTATGTGGTCCGTGCTCAAAAGACCCGCGCACGAACCCGTTCAGTATTGCAAGTGGCCATGACTATGGACGACCTGGCGAGCTGCCAAGTTTGAGCGATGTGGCAAGTAAATGCATTGCCCCAGTCCGTTGCTTTGGAATGGAGTTATCGTTGAACGGAAAACACTCCACCGGACACGCGATTTGTTTTCCGTCGGATGGGCCAGCAGCTTGCTCGCGGGTGCTGCCATGTACCGACACGGATTGTCTTCCGCGTGTCACGTTTCTCGGGCCAAAAGACGTGTGGCTAGGGATGAAGAAGAAGTTTCGAAAGCTGTATTCTATCCCATGCGACGATACATACAACTGGTTGAACGTACTTCAACACACGCACAGCTCATTTGTTGAACTCCAAATCAACGTTGAAGATTCCGCCGAGCGTCGAGAAAAGCTGGACGAAATGGAAGCATTTATTGAACGAAACGTTGCGTGTGAAGGCGAAGCGTTAAGTCAAGCTCATCAGGCTCGTATGGAAGGTGACCGATTTGGTACAGATGTTGCCGACGTGAGTGACGTTATTGTAATGGCGAAAGCGGCGACATTGAAGCCGCCTGAAGCATGCAGTTCGACTTCTCATTCGGTGATCGAAACGGTGTTGAACATGATCAACGGTGAAACAGCGTGCGAGAACGGCGAGGTCATTCCTGTCCAAAGAGATGCTGAGCCGGTAGTTGAGTGGACGTGCAATGGTAAGCTCATTGCTTGCGTATTTCCCCAGTTGTTTATGCTGGGAGGTGCCCGTCTGCCACAAGGATCATGGGGAACAAAGTTTGTTCGCCATCTCATGAGCTACTACGACGGTCGGTTCGAGAAAAGTACCGGATTGCTTGCGCTTCTTTTCAACCAACTTCAACGCCACTCCGCTGTGAAACGCGCTGCAAAAGTAGGGGTCTCACACGGTGCTGTATTGGAGCGACTCGGGGCAATGGTGAATTCAAACCAGTTTCGTAGAGAGCTCGAGCAGGCGAAAGAAGACCCCAAGAGTGCTAGTGCGAGACGTCTTAACGCATCTTTGCTTCGAGTGCTGTCGCTAGTTGGAGGAGCTGTGCCATTTTCACCGTTTGAGCGTGCTGCAACTCGACCGAAGATCGCTGCAATGCGCTATCGGTATGGGGTCCCACAGCATTGGGTAACTCTTGCAACACCAGAACACGATGATCTCCTGTTACATCGTGTCGCTGCGCTGCGTGAGGAACGGCGGTGGAATGACAAGACATTCAAATGCAGCTTAAGCTCCTGCTCGATGAAGGATTTGCCTAATGAACTGCGAGAAAGTGCAAGAGCCCGTCTTGCTGTGTCCAGTACCTATCCCGCGTTGTCTGCTCACTGCTTCGAATCACGCTTCCGGACGATGATAGAAGATGTGATGCAATCGACTATATCTGCTGACACACGCTTGTCTCGTCATTTTGGTATGAGGACAGCCGGTGCATACGGTCACGTTGCGGGGCACTGTTCGATTATTGAGGCTCAAGCTGATGGGCGTTTGCACTCTCATTCGTTGATCTATGGATCATCGATCACACCCCATTTGTTGACGAGAGTTGCCTGTCACTCCAAGATTCGGTCTGCTGTGAGGGATTGGATTGACTCGGTCTCGTGTGCACATTTGAGTGATGAGACGCACACGTGGATGCAAAATTTGCGCGCAGAGGAGACCAGGCAACCGCGGGCATTTGAAATTGACTTGCCAGATGTGCGAACCCATTTCACTGAATTCTTCGGAGCTGCGGAACGTCGAATGGTGTCTACCAACATTCACACGCACAGTTTCACCTGCCACAAGGGGAGACGTGGAAAGTACATGTGTCGGCTTGCTCGTCCAGCAGGCACGAACGAAGCCAAGACAAATCCACTTGTTGTCACTCGCATTCAGCGTGGGGATTTGTCGAAGGGGGTGCGTCCACTTTTATCAGGCGATTCGCTCGACGTCGAGAGTTGTGAAATACTTGACAAGGGATACGATGTGGAGAACGGCGAGTTGTATTCACACCGATTGAAAGGGCCTCTGGTGTGGGAATTGCATCGACCGAAAGCAGATACCGATGTGGTAGAGACAAATTTGGTTCTTTCTGCTCTCACCGCATCTCATACGAATTCTGCAATCATCAATGGCGGTGACGGCGGTGATGCAGTCGAGCAGTACCAGCAATCATATATGACCAAGGATCAAGCGGCATTGAACGGAGCTATTCCCATGCTTCTTAACGCCTACAACTACGTTGCCACCCACGGTAGTAAAGCTGAAGATCGCGACACAGACAACCGCAAGGGGAAATTTCTCGCTACTCGTGCGGTAAACGGCTTCAGTGGCGCTCAAGAATGGCCGCATGGTGTTATGGCGTTCGCGCTCATGGGATTCGGGTCGTTTCTCTGCAGCGACACGTTCTGGTACATATTTCCATGGGCGCTAGTGAAATGGATCTCAAGTTCGGGGGGTGGAGAATGTGACACGAATGATGATCAAAGCGGTGTCCATGGCGAAAACTCGGTGGAGGCTCAGCTCAATGAGCTTGTTGCAATGGCGAATAATGATGTGGAAGGAGGAGGTTCGAGTTCCACGAAGGGATCAAGCGGCGGGACGCGGTCTTATCGAGTCGATGATCGACTTGTCTTTGTGTCCCAAGCGGAATCGTACATCAACAGAGGGGGTCACTTTTTGGATTTCTCGCCTCTTGAATTCGAGTGTATTGTGGACGTAAAACCAGTCAAGGAGCTCGTCACACAGTCCACGACGAAAGCAGGTCGTCCACTTCGACCAAGTTTCCCATTTGCTTCAACGCATCCATTGTATGGACATTACCACGGCTTCCTTCGGATGAAAATGCATACACCCGTGTTCGGGGGTCGGCCACCACCTGTCTGGAAGGATCCTACCGACAAGAAGAAAAAAAGTCAAGAATGCGGCGTGTTCGCGCGGTATGTGATCAGTACCTTCACTCCTTGGGAGAAATTGAAACCTCAGTTCCAGTTGAACGAACAAGGCTTGATCGATCTTTGCCGCGAATGGGATCATTCCGTTGCTTCTCTTGTCAACAGACAACGATACCGCTACATCCGGAATTTGCTGGAGCGTGGCCACCGGTCGAGCACGTTTGAGAGCGTCCTTACGGACTGGAGAAATCGCGAAGTGAAACTGTGGGAAAAGCAACCAGGTGCAAAGCCAGCAAAGGGTGGACGAAACAAATCTACCGACCTGGAGTTTGAGGGAATGTTTTCCAACCACTGTGATATTTTTGATCTCGTGGAAAAGATATCGGCCAACACGAAACTACGAAGAACTTTTCAAGCAATGCAGGAAGCGCTGCTCAGTGTGTTGGATCATAGTGGTGATGAAGAGTCGTGTACAGTCGGAGCTCAGGAGTTTCAAGGTGCTTTGGGTTCTCACGGGATTCTTCGAGACCTGTACGGAGGACAACTACAGATGATAGCTTCGCGTGTTCACGTACTGGAACTTTTTGGATCATCATTTCCTTATTCATCGCGAGGTTTCAAGGGAGTGAGTGACGCGCCAAGGGGACTTGACACAATCGACACAACAGGTTTAGCACCTGAGCAGGAATTCGTTCTTCGACATGTGCTTCAGTCGACGGACCCAACTGGAAGACCAATGCAGACGCAGACGATGCTACACGGGGGAGGTGGCACTGGCAAGTCCTTCGTTGTTCGCAGGATATGTAGTGAAATCGAAGCTCGCGGGTTCAAGGTGGTATCTACATGCACAACGGGTGCGGGTGCGTGCCAGTTAGACAGAGGTCAAACGTTTCACTCGGCTTTCAAGATCCAACAAAAGACCGATACACAGCTTTCGCCTCAAGCGATTGAGAAGCTAAGGGCTACGTTTGACGATCGAGTGGTCCTCATTGTCGTTGACGAAGCTTCTATGCTTCATCCGAGGTTGTTAGCACTGTTGGATTCAAGGCTCCAACGAAATTACCGAACAACCGAGTCGTTCGGTGGGAAGAGCATCTTGTTGGTACGTGTAAACTCTCGAACCTGGTGGCGTTCGGTTAAATCAGTGCTGACGCGTTCTTTTAGGTTGGAGATTTCTCCCAACTCGACGTAGTGTCGGGATATTCGTTGTGCAAGCTCATGTACATGGCGAAGGAAGATCTCAATGAGAAGCAGTCACAAGCGATGACACTGTTTAAGGAGTTCAAGATTCTCTTTCTATCCAGACAACAACGGGCTCGGGACTGTCTTACACAACAGCGACTGCTTACGACGATGAGGTCCCTTCCCGCCGACTACCCCGCTGCAAGCAAATGGTGTTATGCCACCAACAACAATTTCATCCCGCTGACTCAAGACGTTGTGCGAGCAATTACGAAACCGCTCACCAGATTTGATGTTCTCAAAGACCAACGGTGGATTGATTCGTCAGTTGTGCTTGTGACGAACAATCAAGATCGGGCGACGATGAACGCGGCGATGGCTCGGTTGCTGGCGACAAGAAGCCGTGTGTTGCTTTTTCGTTGGCGCAAGCATTTGATTTCCGATTTTCCAGAGCTGGAACAAGCAGAAGAACTGTTGTACAACGAACAAGAACGGCCAGTGTTGTTTGGCTATTTTTTCAAGGGTGCTTATGCTCAAGTACTCGACAACGCGAATGGGAACGTTGCTCTCGGTATCGCGAATGGGACCTTCTGCAGATATTACTCCATTGCGTGGGATGATGACGAGAAGACCCAGTGTGTATTGGATCTTGCAAAGTCTGCCATCAAGGAAAAAAAGCCAATTGTGGACCTTCCGTTCCCGCCGGACTTCATTAACGTGGCTCTTCACGATCGAGAGGGCAAACCCATTCCTACCACGTCATGGCCCAGTACAGACCGATTAGAAGTCCCAGATGACGTCGTCGTTGTGCCAATTGGGCTAGTGGCATCGAAATCCGAAGCATACCATGTGACGATTTGCCGTCGCAGCAAGCTCAAGTTGTATTACGCCCAGCACGCGGTCGATCTGGCAATGGCGTTGACTGTTTGGAAGGCACAAGGATCGACTTTTGACAGAGTTCTTGTTCTTCTCGAACCATCAGACCTGCCGCACTGGCACTTCGAGCATCTATATGTTGCTTTGTCGCGAGTCCGCTCGACAGATCATATCCGATGTGTCCCCCTGTCATTCATGTTCAATCCAGCAGCACTCCAAAAGCTGCGACCCAACATCTTCACCGTGCGCTGGAGAATGGACGTGGACAGACGTGGGTATTGGCAGTCGCGTGAATCGTAGCTATCACCACATATCCGTCTCTTCGATGGCGAATGCCCACGCGAGTCAAACCACCTGGTTTCCGACACCAACACGACCACGCTTTCACACGCAGTTGCGGGATAACTCCGAACCCAGCGCCAAGAAATGGTACACCGAATTCGCGCTTGATTCTGCTCGTCTGTGTTTTGTGTGAATTAGGAACTTTGTTCAACGGTAATGGATGGCAGGAATTGGCACCATCAACTTGGCGAATTATCCACAGCACAACCCGAAGACAACGGATGCCGTCGAGACCATCACTACGGCGCACCAGTCACGAAGACACGTTGATCCTGTCATGTGCTTCATATGCAGCCCGGGAATCCTCGCCCGTGTCCACCCGGTGCGGGACACTCACAGCGGCGACTTGCTTACACGTCAGAGAAGCCTCGCAAGAGAAGACTGGACTTTCTCAGATGAAGCCGATGCGGCCAATTGGCATGGATGAGTAAGCGTTTGAGTGACATGGGCCAGGCGCCGGGAGGATTCACTTGTACGTTCACGTACGACATCCTGGGCTGGGTGTCGATCGACGATGTCGTTGCACAGATCTCAAGGACGACAGTGGGAACCTTATAAGGAATTCTCGTCGTGGTGCAAGGCGAGTGACGAGCACGTTGAGTTTGCTGGCAACGAACGCAATGACGAGCGCGTGTAGGGCTTGCCGTTGTGGATAGAACCGTTAAACGCGGCCCGCAACACAAGCGCAGCCAAGGTCGGCACGCTTTACCAAGACATTCTCGCTGGCGACTTCAAGTCGACGCAGATCGAATGGCCGTGATGTGACAGGACAGTGTGCGGGTCTTGCGTGAGCCACGAGTACATGACGGGCGACATGTTGTGTTCGTCGGGTAGGCAGACATGTACGCCTCGCCTCTGTGGCGCAGCGCTGCTGCACACGTGCGTGGTACGGGCACTGCTTGATCAAGCCTGACGGAACCGCGAGCGTGTAGTAGATCTGGAACGTACCCGCGCGTATGCCTTTGCAGACAGCGCGTTATTCCCAGGCACGGTTCGTCCTCCAGTTCAGAGGCAATCTCGATGGTGGGCTGCACAGCACCCGTTGCGGCTCGGGCTTCTGCTCGGGCTCAAGTTGCTGCTCCGACTCGTCCACTTCCGACGGTAACTCCAGTTCGTGCCCAGGCGCGAGCTTGCGTTACAGCTCCGATACGTCCGGTTCAGAATGAAGCTCGATCTTCGGCCGCAGCGCCTGCTCGAGCTACGGGTTGGGGGCCGGCTCTGGCTCAAAACGTCGGCTCCGACTCAGGCGCTAGCTCGAGCTCAAGCTCGGGCTACGCGAACGCAGACACACGCGCAAGTGCCTCCAACGAAGCCGAAGAAGCCAACAAAGCCGGCGTCTCCTGGCTAGCGCATCTAGTCGATGAGGCTTTGTTCGCATCCTTCGCTCGGGCGGATCCTCATCGAGGCGCAACCGTACGACGATGTCGCCATCCGTGATGACCATCAGACCAACGCAAACAGGGAATGCGACGCAGACGCAGGGCGACAAGTTGTGCCCACTAACATTGATATGCTGTGCAAGAAGTGTGTGTGTTTGTATTTTCCTGGTTTGCTGATATGAATTGTGTCCATAAAATGAACCTGGTATGTATCTGAAATGAAGAGGATCCTTATCCTTGTTGGTCTTGCGAACAAGCCGCGTGAGATCTGTGATTAGAAAGACTTGGCCTTCGAAAACGCACTGCGCACGACCGTTTGGTTCCAACCAAGTCGCCAGAACTTAGCACTGTTCGCGTCCACGTAGACAGGTTCGTGGCAGTTGTTGTAAGCCCAGCTTGTGAGGTACAGCTCTCTCGTCTCCACTGCAGCACTGACAGCTCTAGCACTGCAGTAGATTGGACGAAGCTGTTGCATGCAGGCAAGAACGTCAAAATGACCAGCCCCAACCGCTGCATCCACCCCCGCCGTGGTCCCCCATTGGTCGTGCTCGTAGACGAGCCAACGCACAAGATCGGTGTCGCCGGAACCGATGGCAGCGTCCACGACCTCCGAAGTGATCGGCATGTCAAATGCCTCGACAAGCCACTGGACGTTGAAAAGAGAGCCACTGGACGCTGCGTTGCGAAGAGCCGCTGATGTGAATCCTTCGCTGCGTAGAGCATGGAGGTATCCCATCGCGCCACGCTGGTTGTTGAGGGCCGCGTTGTCGAATGCAGCAGTCGTACACCCCTCGCGGCGCTCTCGACCCAAGAACGACAACACATTAACGTGCCCGTTTGCTGCAGCACCATCCATCGCAGCGGTTGTGCATCCTTCGGCGCGGTGGACGTGCAGGAAGAAGACAACGTTATCGTGACCGTTCGTGGCAGCGGAGTCCATCGCACGATGTGTTGCATGACCAATATTTGCCAAGGTCATCCACTTGACGACCAACAGGTGGCCGTTCGCGGCTGCGTCGTCGAATGTCGATGGTGGGGAAACCAAATCCCGCCGGATCCGCAAGAGCCACTGGAGAACATCGAGCTGCCCATTGGTAGCAGCGTTGTAAAGTGCTGCACTGGTCCACTTGCGTGCTTGAACGAAGTGCAGCCACTTCACGACCGAAAGTCGGCCATACTTAGCGACTTGATCGATTACACCATGGCTTGATCCTTCGCTGCGGTGGACGTGGAGCCACACAAGAACCTCATGGTGGCCACCCTCAGCGGCAAAATCCATCGCGTTGACGGTCGCAATAGCGCCACGCGCGTGGGCCCACTTGATCCACGGCAAGTCACCACGGCCAGCAGCGATGTCGATGCTCACTCGCAGAGAAGATGGGGCGCTCGATACCATCCACCGAGCGAGGCCCAACGGGGCGAGAGCTATGGCTTCCTCGAGAACAGCAAGGTCGTCGCGTGCACAGAAATCGAGCCATAGCCACTGAGCGAGGTCAACGTGCTCGTACGCGATCGCAATGCGAAGCATCTCCGCGGTTGGATGCCAGTGGAGACCTTGCAAGAGACGCTTCACACCGCTTATCGAGCCGTGCGTTGCGGCAGCAGTCAGAACTTCTTCACGCCACACGACACGCTCTTGCTGCAGAAGCCATGATACGATGTGTGCATGACCTTTTTTGACAGCAATGTCCACCACCGCAGACGTGATGACCAGGTTGGGGAAGAAGCGGACGAAGTCCTTGAACACACGCAGACAGCCCGAATTCGCAGCAGTCATGAGTTGCTCGTTGCACATCTGTGCGACAACACGAGGATCCACATCGATGGAGTCCGGACGAGAAAGCAAGAGCCTCATCAGACGAGGGCGGTCTTCATCACACGCCCGTGAAAGCGTCCACTCGGGTGCTATCCCAATGAACTCAGTGATGGAGGACATCACATGAGGCAGGTACAGATCCGGTTGCTTCTTCTCGAAGACGTAGGCGACGGCGCGCAGTGTGTCGTAGTCTTCGCCGGCTACGTTCATGGTGTTGGCTGGAGCTTAGTGTTGAGAACGGGGAAGTCGGAGAGTTGATCAATGAACCTTGGGCTGAACGTTCCCATGCCAGGAACGCAGTGTACCCTAATCTAGAAAAGCACTCGGGGTGAAAATCGCGAAGAAACACTTCAACGGTGTGTGAGCGTTTCCCCGACTCCACTTCTCGTGCCTCTTCTTCGAAAGATATCCACGTCATTCTTCTGGTGTCTGTGCCCGTGTCGCAAGTGATGTTCGTCACTCACCGAACTGCAGTTAACTTAATGTAGGTATGCACCCAATTAAATATTGTTTTGACGTTAAAACGGCAAAAGTGATCAACTTCAACATCGGCAGTGTACTGTTGTGACGGCTTTGGTGTTCAACGTCAAGGTCGTCATCGTCCCATTGCCACCAGGATCAGTAATTACCCAAGGATGTTTCAAAGCAACCGATCGATCCTTTTGTTGCGACGGGGACAGAAGAATCCCATGAGAAGCAAGAACACGCTTCTTTCTGTTGATCTTCCACAGCGTCGCAGAGATGCATAACGAGCAACAATCACCGAGGTTGCACGGAAATCCCTCTGCGTTGGAACCGACGGGACTCTGCTGTCTCGAGCAAATTTCTCTGAATGTACTCTACACCAACCCATACATGCCTTGCTCGCTCACCACATCTCCAAACAACACCAACGGTCCTCGACCATCCCGACAACTCCGTACCACCGCTCGACCTCTGGCGCTGCGCCAAGACCCTAGAGCCTACAGTGTGGGTGAACCGTTGGGGTTCTTGGCGCAGTCGCTCGAGGTCGTGAGCGTGTCCTGCGTGTCGAGCGTGTCATGCCTACCGTGTCGTGCGTGTCATGCCAGCGCGTCGAGTCGACGCCACGTTCATGGCCTCTAACGCTGCGCCAAGACCCTAAAGCCTACAGTGTGGGTGAACCGTTGGGGTTCTTGGCGCAGTCGCTCGAGGTCGTGAGCGTGTCCTGCGTGTCGAGCGTGTCATGCCTGCCGTGCCGAGCGTGCTATGCCTACCGTGTCGTGCGTGTCATGCCACCACGTCGAGTCGACGCCACGCTCATGGCCTCTAACGCTGCGCCAATACCCTAAAGCCTACAGTGTGGGTGAACCGTTGGGGTTCTTGGCGCAGTCGCTCGAGGTTGTGAGCGTGTCCTGCGTGTCGAGCGTGTCATGCATGTCGTGTCGTGCGTGTCAACACGCAGCACAAGCTCGACACCGTGCTTCTGGCGTCAACGCAGGGGTGCTCAATTGTCGATCTTGGACCAGTCGCACCGAAGTCGAGACGGTATCTCCGCCGACGCCCTAGATCGCGCTGAAGCGCACGTAACGTTGTATCGATGTATATTTTAACTTGTCGTGTTCTTTCACCAGTCAATACCACCTCAAACAGCACACCCTTTTTGGCTCTCATACCTGATGTCGTAATGGCTTTGCTGACTGGCGTAGCTGAGATGCTCCTTTTTCGCTCCTCTGAACTGTGGAAACACATACCCGGTCTTACTGTCAACGAATCGTTATGACGTTTTGCTGTATTTACCTTCCTAAACCTATGATAGTACAGTATTTTGTGTTCCACGACCTCGGACATCAAACCTCCATCAACTGATAAAAAAACTGTGAGAAACGAATAAAATGTCGCTTGTAATCAATATACTTGGTAATCTTTCCTTGGTTATATTACGACACTGATGAAGTGCCTAACAAAGTGACGCAATCCATGATATTAAATTTCTGGGACAAGATAACCCTGTCAGAGCTGTATGTACTCCTACGGAGCACTACCAGGATAAAACCAATAAAACCAATACAACCATAGCGTCTCGCTCCGTTGATGGACGGAATAAAACCTCGGCAAGCGCGGGCCAACTTCTGATATGCTCTGAGACTGACTCAGAGGTTCTGAGTCGACGGTCGCCCGAGCGTGGTGTCACCACCGCAGATCAGTGACACGGCGCCGCACAGCGGGTCTGCTTCTGTCCGTTGACGTCGCGTGCGTCACCTGCGACTGGTTCCTCTATCTGCTCTCTCGTCGGCGGGCGCTGCAGCAACAGGAGGAACCTGTGCTCTCCTCGGTCGCCTCGTCCTCCTGCCGGTGCGTTCATTCGTGAATTTCCACGCCAACCACAAGTCGCACAACTCCCTCACCTTCCCTTCCTCTCTCCCACCGAACGGTCTGCTCTGCGCCACATTGTACCATCATGTGCCACCAGCTCGCATCGTTCGCTTCCCCCTCGGCAGTG
>JAADXQ010000278.1:0-16943 GCA_023337915.1 Pythium angustatum | reverse complement strand
CTTGTCAAGCGCGTCAAGGATGGTGAAGCCCTCAACCGTGGTGTCCTTGTTGAGGTTGGCCTTCCAGCCCTTGTACCACGGGCACTTGGCCGACTTCTCGACGAGGTTGTCGCCGTTGAAGCCCGAGTACGGGATGACCGGCACCTTCTTCGGCTTGAAGCCGATGGCGGTGACCATCTTGATGAACTCGTCCTTGATCTCGTTGTAACGGGTCTCCGACCAGTCGCACGAGTCCATCTTGTTGATGCCGACGATGATCTGCTCAATACCGAGCAAGAAAAGGAGACGAGCGTGCTGGCGCGTCTGGCCCTCATCGACACCGAGCTTGGCGTCAGCCTTGGCAATGGCGGCCTCGAAACCACCCTTCTCAGCCGGGACAAGGATCAGACCGGCATCGGCCGAGCCCGAGCCCGTGATCATGTTCTTGATGTAATCCTTGTGGCCAGGGGCATCGACGATCGTGTAGTGGTAGTTCGGGGTGAAGAACTCCTTGGTGTTACACTGGATGGTCACACCACGCTCACGCTCCTCCTTACACGTGTCCATGTAGTAAGCGAAGGCGAACGACGACTTGCCCTTGGCATCGGCCTCAGCCTGGAGCTTGGCCATCTCACGCTCGCCGATACCGCCGAGCTTGAAGATAAGGTGGCCGGTCGTGGTCGACTTACCGGCATCGACGTGGCCGCACACCACGAGCGACAAGTGCTGCTTCTCCGACATAGTTGAAAGTTGTTTTGGCTTCGAAATCGAAAGTGAGCGCCTCGATGGTAGCGGAGCGGCTCATGCGGTCCGGTGGAGCCCCCCCTCCGTCGCTGGACCGAGCGGTTGTTCGGCTTCCAGTCAAAATCAGTGGCCACAACCGAGAGGAGGTCCCTTGACCACCAGTTCCACCGTGTGTCTGGTGATTGGAGGAGCCCAGGGAGGAGCGGACTGTGTGAGCGGAGCGGACCTCGTTCTTGGACTCGGGTGAGTGAAGGTGGGGAACATTGGGGTGGAGTACGCAGAAAGTGGAGCGGAGCCACAACCCTAGCGGATAAGCTCTGCCAGAACTGGGATCGAATGCGTAGGTGGGGGCGGATCCACCACATTGTACCCCTAACCTGAGTCCGTACAGTCCAAATGTGTAACCACCAGCTTTAAGGCTACGTAATATAGTGCGGTATTTTACTTGGGTGGGCGGTAAATTACTTTGGACCACTTCACCAAGTTCTCACTTCAACTTCGTGTGGAGGGTTGGATGAAATGAGGCTCAGTCTGATCAGGGCCGGAACGATCGTTGGCGACTCGAGACATGAAGTGGGTGATCACAAGAACCGGAAACTCTGCTATGAGTCTCATCGCGGTGTGATCCGTGTTACGTAATGAGCTCACGAGATGGAAACGACAGCAAACGAAATGGAATCCAGAAGAGAAATTCACTAGGGGTCTCCTACGTGTGGCTGTCAAGAGGCGTGGGACTACGTCCGTGATGGTCTCTTCCACCCAGCATGCCATACCACCGGCATCGTCACTCTCTCCAACGCGCTGCCCCATCCCTCGTGCGTTTACGTGTGACTCTTGAACCTCCCGTGAAAGAACTAACAGTACTGAGGGCTCTCAGTGTCTGTGGGCCGTCCACTGGGTGGCTGCTGGACACCAAAAATGCACAAGTTGTGTTATATCACGAGGCTTTGCTGCTCTGCACGAGGTGTGTTACTAGTATATCACGGACCTTTCGTGCCCTGCGCGTGTGTCTTGAGAAATCTGCGCGACGAGCAAAGCTAATAAATCCAGTGTGATGGTTGATATATTCGTTCATACAGGTCAGAGAAATCATCTGAATAACCAAACGTGTGAATTCGTGAGCATCGTCACATAAGTTATAAGAGGCGCTATCAGTAGCTGCTTACTGGATTCTGTGATATGGCCTTGAGCCGCTCGCTACTCTCTGCAGTCAATTTCCTCTCAATTTTTGCTGGCGCACGCGCCCATAACCCTACGAGATCGACGTGCGACGGCAGTGACAGCGGATACAGGAACCCTCTTGATATCTACAGATTGGCTGTATGCATGCAGTCCGGTCCAGGGGCTACATGACGGGACGCGAGACTCGGGGTGATTCCTCCGTTCCTACTTGGATCATTCTGCAATCCACCACGGCGTAGAGGCCTTATAACACGCGAGCGTCCATGCAGTGCTACCAGTCTCAGCTTTTCGTCATGGATCTTCACACGCACGCAGAGAACCAATCGGACGAGCGCCAGTGGGCATCTTCCGCCTCCGAATCCACCTGGCCTGGCGGTCGTGACCCGCTCAGGTCGTCAGTCCATCGCGCTAGCAGCAGCGGCACGAGCCCCCCAGTGGTCGTCGATGACGAGCTTCGCTGTCGGTACGCGAACAAGAAATGCACGAATCGGCGAACAGCGAAGCGCACGGGCGGACTCCACACCTTCTGCGATGAGCACCGGGAGAACGCCAACCGTAACCAACGTCGGCTCGACCGGAAGAAGCGCTTGGAGAAGCGGCAGAAGGAGTCGCTGCAATCGTACTACGACACACTTCAAGCCACAACGCAATACTCTGATCCGGCAGCGAGAACGCATGCGCACGCAGCCCAGGGACAATCGGTCTCCGTAGGGACCTTGCCCCCACCAGCCATCGTCGAACCGTACAATCGACCGGCGGAGCTGTTGGAAGAAGATGTGGATCTTCTCCTAAGTCTCTTCGGGTCATCGGACCAAGGCGATTCCAAGTTAGGTGATTCTGAACAATACGAATCCTGACAAGAGGGAACCAGTGACGCGCAGCTATCTACGTGGCATTGAAGTCTGTTTTTGAAGTCCCCATGAAACTGAACGAAAGGATAACAACATAAATCGATCGAGAAATGATAGTATGAGACGGATCGCAACCTCCAGCGTTCCCGTTGACGTAGACGTTTTTCGCTGCTTCCCTCGGCCCCTGTTCACTGGTGCGCTTTGGTAAGCAGGTGGCCGACCTGTCTGGATGTCTTCGATACGGTGTGGTGTTTACCACGCTGGTCCAACAGCAAACAACACCGTCCTCTCAGTGAGGGGAACCAGATGCGAGCAGAGAGTGGACGTGAATGGGACCACGCGTAGTGAGGGGAAAATGTCAAAACCAGTACCAAAATTGTGTCCATTTCTCAAAACCAGTACCTTTGTCAAAACCAGTACCAGTACCAACGGCTTTTGGGGCCAATTCAAGGTTGTATACCAGTTTTCTAGACTAAAAACGCGTGCACCCGACGAGCACTTCTAATCTTCAGTATGAGTGCTCTCCAGGCACGTTCTACGAGCTCAAAATCATACTTGAAATCTCTCGAAAAGACCTTGGATATCCTGGCCCTCATCGAAGCTGCCGAATTGACCTTGAATTGGCCCCAAAAGCCCTTGGTACTGGTACTGGTTTTGACAAAGGTACTGGTTTTGAGAAATGGACACAATTTTGGTACTTGTTTTGACATTTTCCCCGTAGTGAGCGAGGATGTGTGTGTGGAGTTTACACATGGTGAAGCGTAGACCCGAGAGTAAATCCAGGGCGCGTGGCACGAGGCACAAAACACAGCAACACGTGTCGTTCGCCACCAAGCACCAAATGCAACACCCAATCTCCCAGTGTACCAGCTGACTTGACGACCCATGAGGAGGAAGATCGCAGCGAAGCGACGCAATGTTCGGTTGGATAACGAGGGAGATGACTCGCCAGCGTCAGTAGAAGTCCTCACAGAGAAAGGAAGATATGTGCTTCACAGTCAAGTAGTTCGGTTCGTGAGATGAGCCGTCGATCGGTGGCGTGGCGTGCCGGCAGCGAAAACGATACGAAGAAGGGAAGTCAGGCACGTTATGCATGAAGACGACAGTGAAAAGAAAAGCCTTGCACGGTCTGCAATCGTTCTAAATGTACGGTTGGTCGCAGCGCTCACACGTTCTTCAGACTTGTGCGACTACCAAAGACTACATAACAGCACCTATAGACTCCGCAATTATTTGTTGGGCGCGACAATGTACATCAACTGCAGTGTAAAAGCCGGTGTTTCACTCTGCCGTCGGGATCGCTGCTGTGGCGGACTTGACAACAATGCTGAGACGCTGTTTCCGATTTGTGGGCCTCCGATTGCCTTTGGTGGGCGCTGAGACAGTTCTCGAACACACGACCTGTGGCGCGGAAACGCCGTCGGTATTTGCGAAGGGGTATCTGACACACACTCAAGAAGCACTCGGCTATTAATAGATCTCCTAACGGACGGACAGTATGGGCGTGGACTGATCGATAACACATACACCATCACACACTGTAGCCTGGTATCGAGTCCACTGCAAGGCGATCAGTTTCAGCCAAGGTCCAAGATGCCATTGGATCTCCATAGAGCCTATGTGGCGTCTGACAGGATGGGGCGGCATGTGACGCCAGCGTCGTTGTTCGAGGCGCACGTGAGCGGATATTCCGACCAGAACATCCGGATTTTCGATCGAACCGAGTTCGAAAATCTATCTCAAATCCGCTTTTATCCATTTTGGCCAGGCGATGTGCACGTGGCGGCCACTGGATTCCTCGTAGGTGGCTCGTTGATGCAAGTGTTACTCGCGTCGCGAACGCCCTGTCTCTGCCATCGAGCCGCTTGATGCCACAGGCGAAGAGGCAGCCAAGGCCGTCGAGTGAAGAGAGAGGACGCTCGCGGCGGGGCGAAGTGGCGTGCGTGCGTGTAGTGCACGGGCTTTGGCTGTGGCTTCGGCGGTGGCGTGGCTTGGTGTGTGGACGAATGCCGCGCGTGACCGACTGCTCGATCTGGACACATACGCACGGACCGAGGGTCGCAGTTAGCGATTTCCCTCTGTGAACGCAACCTCAAGCACAGGACGCTGGACATGGCGGCGCGATCACAGGGACCTCCGCTCGTGCCAGTGCGGACTGTCGTGGGTGCTGCAAGTGCTGATGGCAGGCCCAAGCCTACGACACGCCGGCGTTCCCGCGTCAAGGACCTCATTGCCCAGTACCATCACGACGAGTCGCTCTGCCGATACAAGAACAAGCTCTGCCTGAACCCACGTGCGCGCAAGCGCCGTGGCGGGCTCCACACGTTCTGCGAGATGCACCGCGAGGCCGCGAACCGCAACCAGCGCCGCCTCGATCAGCGAAAACGTGTCCAGAAGCGGCAGCTCGAAACCGGCGTCTTGCTCGGTATCAACCCCATCATTACCGCGAGCGAAGCCGCATTGTCGGTCGACGAGGACAGCGACTGCAGCTCACCGCTGTCGCCAGCAACTATGGTCGACACAGAGATGCGCTCGCCTGGCAGCGACACGCGTGTCGCGTCGAGCCACATCAAGCGCGCATCGCCTTGCCGCCTCGACCTCGAGCCGTCGCGGACGCCCGTTGCACTCCAGGACGAAGATATTTATGCGCTGCGATGGCTCTTCGCCGTCGACGAGACCACCAAACAGCACGCGGCGGACGTAGAAATGGGATCGTGCGACGCCGCGGCCACGCAGATGCAATGGACATAGCGGCAGCTCTGCTGCGTACTCCGCGACCAACAACCGTCCCTGTTAAACGGCTACTGGTACTGTAGAACCAGTCGGTGCAAAATGCAGTCATTCCCCTTTTGAACGTACAGTATGTTCTATTCGTTCGCAGACTACTCTACGTACTCGCGCCAGAACTCGGCTTTACGATTGGCAAGACGACGCGACCTACACGGCCTACACGGTCTGTGCTGGCAGTGCCAACTTGGCACCGCTTGGGAACACGCTATCTCGAGAGGATAGGCGACCTGAGCTGTACAGTACAGTACGTCAGCACGAATCCGATCACCCGTCGCGCGACGTCCGGCTGGATGCCACTGTGCTGCCCACAGTGGTGCGATGTGTACTGTAGTCGTGACTCACGCAGCAGTGCCCACGGTCAGTGACCGGATCACTATGGCGGCCGCGCTCGGAATCAGAAGACGGAGGAGCGACCACATGCGGTGGACTTGTACTAAGTAAACTTAGTACTGTACTGTACTGATCTCAATGAGACCGGTATGAAACCGGTAATCAATGGTCGCGTCGGGTCGGAATCCGAACGGTGCAACTCACGCGGCCACGCTCGGACTCCCACCCTCAGCCACTCATACAGCTTCACGACGGCGCCACTCGAAGTCCACTGAATCGTGACAGGGTGCGTGAATCTAGAAACTCAATCCTAGCGGACTGCACTGTACCATGACAAGGTTGTGCGCACTGGTACACTTGAGCGCCAGCTATCCATACAGCTACTGTACCGACCTCGTAGCATCGGACTCCCTCGAGATGGACATTTCCAGCAGACAAAGGAGTCGCTGTTTCAACGACCCACAAAAAGGGAGAGCAAGAAAATGATACTGTAGAGAGAGGGAGAGGGAGAAAGCACCTCGTGGCCAGCCAGCGTTGGCCCATAAACGCCCTCGGATTACACAACATTGAACTGACGCCATCTGTCAAAATTGGACTGAGCCCTCGAGTGACTGGCGGGGATCCAGAGATATCACTCTTCGCAACCAGATGCATTCGAACTCATTCGACGCTATATCAGTAACGTTGGAATGCTTCTGAGCAATCTATCAGACCATTCTCCAAAATCTAATCATATAACTTGCGTTAGGTGAGAATGGTCGTCGGATTGAGATCAAACCGCACCAGCCAATGAGGAAAGAGAAATCAGGTTCGGCTGTCCCGATTCTGCTCCAAGACTCACGCCCATCGTGAAGTGCCAGATCATGTTCGGTCTGTCATCTGTTTCTCAACTCTAATCATTAATGTTTTGGCCAACCTGTAGAGTATGTATTTATAGCGGTTACCTCCTTTATATGGAACCAAGTATCGACGAAGACAGTTTTGAACCAAGAGGAACGAGATATTTCCCCCCGAGATCCCCCATAGAATCACATGTTCGACGACACCCCACATGCGAAGCACGTAGAAAGGCCCAAGAGGTCAGCCTTGGGGCGAGGGGAAGCGCTCCCCGTTGCTCTGGACGACGTCCGTCCGTCCTTCTGCAAACTGGGCAAACACGGCCTCACTCGGGTTTTCCTCATCTAACGGTCGAGTTTAGACTCCGCCAGAGAAAGCGATAGATATTCGCGCCTTGTTAGTCCATGTGGATGAGGACAATGGAACACTTGCTCAGCGGCGCCGCCGCCGTCGAAGAGAAGAGTAAGAACAGCGATGAGAACACTCCCCCGCCGTCCACTGTCCCGTCTCCAACCAGCAGCAGTCGAGCCTCGAACGGTGCCTCCCCGACGACATCGTCCTGCGTGAAGAGCGAGCCGCTGGCTGCCTGTGAGATGCCGGCATTGCTCGCCCCGCTGCCCAAGTTGCCGCCTATCAGCTCCTTGACGCAGATCCACGGTGTGCCGCCGTCGCTCCAGTCCTGCCAGACGCTTCCAGCACGCACGACGACAACAGGAGTCCCCCTCATGCCGGCACCACCAGCGGTCCCACGCCACGCGACGGGAGTAAAGGCAACCCAAGATGAGGGACTCTGTCGGTACCGCAACAAGCTTTGTCTGCACCCACGCGCGCTCAAGCGCAACGGTGAGCTTCACAACCTCTGTGAGAAGCACCGTGCCAAGGCTAACCAGAACCAACGCAAGCTTGAATCCAAGCGCCGCGTCCAGAAGCGCCATACACGACAGGTCGTCACGGCAGCAAGCGCGGCGCCGCCCCGAGCGTACCGTCTCACGCCATCAAGCGAAGCATCCGTCATGGCGCCTCCTGCAATGCAGATTCACCACCATTACGATCACCACCACTATCAGCAGCAGGGGCAGCAGCAGTTCCATCTCCAGGCACCGGCGTTGGCCATGCGCCGATCCATCAATGCGCTTCCCAGCCTCGCCCAGCTTCAACGCCCAACGCCACCACCGCCTTCGTCGTCCTCTGGACCCACCTATCCATACTACGATGGTACGTTCGCCCACCATGCTGCTTCCGGATCTCTTACTACGCTAACCGCTTTCTCTTTCTGTGTCGATGATGGTGACTATCAACAGGCAGCAACTACCCGCCGTACTCGCGCTGACTGCGTCGTCCACAATCAAGCACGTACGTAGATTGTAACTAATAGTGTGTGTCGTTACTTAGGAAGAAAGCGCGCAAATCCGTCGCTCGTCAATACAGCGGAAGTTTGCTCTCACCCGCTCGATCCAAAATTCCCAATTGACCGATCTCCACAGGAATGCAATCCCTCCCGCGGACTAACTTTAGACGCGTGCGTGGCGTGGCATCGGGTTGGTCGGAATCAGAACCACGTTCTGGTTGTTGCCGGATCGCCCCGATCCTATCCTATCCGGAGAACGATTCCGGATTCCTGCCTTCCTCCAGCGAGGAGCTCCAGTCCAGTGGCGTCGACACAGTTCGTTCCGGTCTCTCTTCACCAGCATGTCGACTCCCCGGCTGCTGCTACTCCTGCTACTGGTGGTATCAACCAGCGTCACGACTGCCGTCTCGCCTGGCCACTACCACTATGCTGTCAAGAAGGAACACACCGACTCTCCGCTCGTACACCTGGCATCGTACGACATTGGACCAGGCGGCTTTTTCAAGATCGCGCTGGACGTGACGCTGACGATCGACTCGCCGGGCGCTGACGTCGGCCGCAACATGCTGCACCTGATCGTGTGCGATACGTCCGCTGTATCTCGCTTCCGCAATCTGCCGACGACCGGCAATGGCTCGCGCGTGTCCGACCACGTGCCGCCTTTCTGTGCCATGGCGAACCAGACACTGCTCGACCTCTGCCGCTCGTACCCGCTCATGGACGAGTCCAAGCACGACTACGTCTACCGGTCGCAGAGGACTCTGGAAGGCGCGTGGTCGCTCGACGACGACACAACAAACCCCACTGCGGACGACAACCAGCTTCACTTCTTCATCGATGCATGTGAGACCGTCGGCGGCATCGACGGCGTGCTGCGGTCGTGTCTCGGCCAGGACAACAGTCTCGCACCCGGCTCCAAGGACTGCTTCTACTGCCCCAAGAACGTTCCCATGACGGACTTCAATGCCAGCAACTCGTCCTGCCGAATCCCGCCACCCATTCGCGCCAGCATGCTCATTCAAGCTTCGATGGACCTGTGCAACAAGAACGGCGCATGCCTCTCGCAAGATGCCGAGTTCCTGTCGACGTTCTATCTCGGGCTCACGATCGCGTGGGCCGTGACGTGGTTTGTGTGGGCGACGCACATCCGCGCGTCCCGAGAAGCCGTCGTGAGTCTCCAGACCAAGATGAAGCTCGTGCCGGCGCTGCTCTCTGTGTATGCCGGATTGACGTGCACGATGATGTACACGGACAACATCGTCGACGGCATGGCGCGTAAACTCATTGTCAACGGGGCGATTTTGAGCCAGGTCTTTGCGCTTGCCGTGCCGGCCGAGGTCGTGATCCTGATTGCCAAGGGCTGGAAGATTACACGTGCGCAGCTCGAGCCGCGCGAGCAACAGTACATCCGCTTCGTGACCATCGTGTGGGCCATCTCGTTCGCCGTGCTCAAGCACAGCGTCGTCAAGCACCTCACGGTCTTCCTCGTCTGGGGCGTGTCCTGGAGCTCGGTCGTGTTCATGATCTGGTACAACTCGGCCTTCAACCTCAACATGCTGCGGTACCAGATCGCCATGGTGCGCCAGATGCAGCTCGATCCCACGCGCACGCCCGTGTTCACCAAGTACCTGCTCTTCCGACGCTTCCGCGGGCTACTAGGCATCTACATGTTTATCTCGTGCGTTATCGCCGTGCTCGGGCTCGTGAGCGACGCGACCAACGACCGCTGGCGCTGGAGTGCGACGGCCGCCGACGAATCGTTGAGCTTTGCGCTGTACGTGGCGATCGGGTACGCGTTCCGCTGCCGCCGCTTCAGCAACTTGATCCAAGCGCCAGCGTCCACGACCAGCGAGGCCACCGCTCAAGGAGCCGGTGGACCCACTGCGCCTCAAACGACCACGCGACCCAGCACGTCCGCAGCCGTTGCTCCAACGGCCCCTGCGCCGCGGCTCACGGACATGCCGCGTCCCAAGAGCTCCATGGTGCTCGTTATGAACCCGAATCCCAATGAGCAATCGCTCGGGACATCGTATCTGCCTGTCAACCCCAAGCCCGGCAAGGCAGTCGCGAAAGAAGGCGCCGCAATGTGCTCGAATGGAGGCAACAGTCCAAGCAAAAAAGACAGCGCACCACCGTAGATTGCGCCGAAGCCGATATACAAGGCTGATACCATCGTCACCCAGGCAGCACACACTAGTTCGTCTCCGCCTTCGCATTTCCTCTACACGACCACGCTTTATGTCCTACGAGGCTGCGGCTTGTTCATTATCTACCCATCGCAACGGCATCGCCTGCAGTGAGGACGTCACTGCTCATGGCGATGGCTCCCGTCAGCTACCGCGACATCTCTTTAACCACGGCAATCAGTTCACGCTGATCTACATTTCCAAGTCCCCGCTGGTTCGAACGCACGCGTCGTCAAGGCTAGCCGGCTCTGCAGTGGTCGACATGGAGTGGTGTATCGGCCCGCAGTTCCCCAGGTCATGGGCATTCCGCTCACCACACGGTTGAGGTCACGATTTGCATGCTGCTCTAGAGCATGGACGTCATGATCACCAAGGCGTACTCGAAGCACACGCCACACAACAAGTCGAGAAGCGACAACGGCTCCCAGCTCACTCCGACTCCTCGACAGGTGCGTGCTACCATGCAGCAGGTGGAATCATTTTATGCTGGGATCTTGTTTCTCATTTGTTGCTTTCACTTATTAGGGCCTGTCATCTTGTTTCCACAGTTCGCGCCCATAGCAATGCGCGGTCGTGAAGCAGCGTAGTCTCAGTCGCAAGCTTTCTTCATCCAGCGACACACAAACGCGACCGCAACAAATAGACCGAACGACGGCCGCCGCTCAGTACCTCAACATGTCAGCGTCCCCTCGCACCCGACTGCCGCACCTGTTTGTGCCGATGCTCCTGCTCGGATTGCTGCTGCTGACGACGACGACGGTTGTCTCCGCTCAAGGCTCAATCGACGCCGACGATGCCACGTCGGATCCCCTCTTGCCGCCCGTGCTCCCCATGTTGCTTCCTTCAAACGCGTCCGCAACCGAAGTTGCGGTTCACGTGGCCGAGCGATTCCTGCCGTTCCAGTCCCGAACGACGGTCGGTCCGTACAGCCCACCTGCACCGGACGACGAGGACGACGAGGAAGACGACGACCGCTGCGCGTTCCGCGTCATGTTCTCGTTCACGGCCTACACCTTCAGTCCTGCCAACGCTGCGACCATGGACTGCGTTTTGATCGACGACGACGGGCGCACGTGGCACAAGGCCATCCCCGATGGATCCAACGGCGATGGACACGGATTTTGTGCGCGTCGCGACGTCGCCGACGACTCGAGTGCCTACGGCGTCGCGGTGTTCCGCAAGAGCGGCGACGGACCGTCGTTGGTCCATAGTGCGCGCGATTCGACGACAAATGTGATCGCGGAAGCTGTGCTGCGTGGCTGGACCGACCCGCCGGTTGTCGTGTTTCGTGTGCAGCGACTGCAGCGATGGCAGCGACTCCCGTCGCTCACGTTTGTCGCGAATATCTCGGCCATCAGTCTTGTCACGCCCGTTTCCAATGCGATCATGGCGCAGTACTGCCCCTCGGACCCGCTCGGCCGTGTCACGCGTGTCATTGACGGTGGCAACTATTACCACGACCGAAAAGGGATGGGCATCACGGCCTTCTGTGTGTCGTACGTACAGCGGACGCTGCATGACCTCAACGGCGTCGACCAATTCTTGTCGCACGTGCGGACCGTGGAGCTGAGCGACTGGCGCTTGAACGTCTGTCCGTGGTTCTACGAAGAAGTCATGGACGTCGTGACGCACACCAACGTGCTCGTGCACGACGCCGACAACGAACCACTGCTGCTCTGCTACAAGCAGGACGCGCTCACGGACGACGACGACGTGACCGATCTCACCGACACGGACGACCTGCTCAAGCGCCTGACCGTGAACACGAGCGAGCCCGATATGAACAAGCGACTGGTACTCGAGCACCACGACGAAGACGCCTGGGCGTTCACGCGCCAAGACGACGACGTGGTCGCGATCAACACGTTTTAGACGAGCGCAATGAACACGCAGGACCCACCCCAGTGGTGGAGGTGTATCCAAATCAAAACGTAGTCGCACACGTCGCAGATTTGTGGTGCACAGATCACAGATGAGGTGGTCCACAACAGGTTGATACAAACCGGTTCGTATCACATCCCATCGACTATTTGCCAGTGCGATGGTGGGTCTGACTGTTGACTCACATTGACAGAGACGACCATCATGATGGCACCCAGTCCCAGTAGCGGCCATCCGCCGCTCGCGCCGCTGCGGCGGCTCGTGCCGATCCAGCCGCGACCGCAGGACGCGTCTAACGTCGGAGGACTAAACGCGCCGGCCATACATGCGCATGCGCTGGCCGTGGCCGCCGCAAAAGCCGCACAGCGTCGCAAGCACCGACTCGCTGTCAAGCGCACGTACCACGCCAAGCTCGTAGGTCTACCGCCCGCGGTCTATGCCTGCACTACGTCGACATTGACTGACGATATATAGGGCGATTGGGTGCTATTGAATAGAACGGCCTGAGTGCGCTACGCGAGCAGGAGCGAGCGCTCGAGGCCCAGTACGAGCAGCTACGGACACGGGAGCCGACGGCGACGCCGACGTCGCCAGACGAGACCTCGTGCCCCGATATCGACGTGGAACCAACTCGCAGGAGCGCAAAGGCGCTGTATCTCCAGCTGCTCGACGTGCGGCGCGCGCTGGAGCGAGAGAACGCGGCGCTGCGTGACCTCACGGCGCAGCACGAGCACTTCCAGACACGCCTACGGCTCGCCGCGCAGGCTGAAGGCGTCGTGATCGATGAAGACGGCGACGGCTATGACGAACAGGACAGCGAATCGCGTGATCAGGCACCATTGTCGGCTGTCGTGAAACAGCCGCCGTCGGCTCCGGTGGTCACGATCAAGCCACTGTCGCTGGCCGACTGCTTCGAGGTGATCCACGAGACGTGGCCGCAGGTGCACGCGTTCATGACCAGTCGCCATTGCCTTCAGCTGGGCTCCCAAGTCTTTGGATGGACCCACAAGTACCGGTTCCCGCCCTCCAATAACGTCAACACGGCCGAGACAACCCACGCAGCAGGCTACCGGCTCCAGTACTCGATCTCCAAGATCTTTCCGAGCCTCAGCGCATACGAGCTGAGCCAGCGCGGGTGGGAGATCATGACCACGCAGCGCCACTACGAGGCACTTCATTCGTCATCGATGACGTCGCAAATGCATCTGATACAGCGCGTCGACAACGACAACATGGTGTTTCTTCGCATCCTCAAGCGCGGCGGCCAGTCGACCGTGTTCAAGACGCTGCTGCTCGCGTCCCAGTTTCAAGTCGACAGCGGTGTGCTCACGATCTTTCGTGGGCTCGACCCCGCGCGTGTCGTCGGTGAGGACGACGCACGCCAGTCGACCCAGCTACCGCCGTTGTCAACTGCGGTCTGGCTCGAGATGTTTGCGTGGACGTACTTTGAGACCCAGAGCGACGGTCAGTCCGTCAAGTTTGAGTTCGGCGGTGAGATGCGGCATACGTCCAAAGACAACGCACGCTTCTGGATGATGGAGCTGCTGCTGATGGCGCTGCGCTGGGAGAACCTGGCCGTGGGTCCGCTCTTCACGCTCACGGACGCCTAGCCAAGCCGTCGTGGGGAAAAGAGTTCGGTTTTGTATCATCCTGACCGGTGGTAGATTCGTTCGTATCGTGATTGATGATTCGTATTGTAATTTTGATTGCGGTTGCAGTGGTCGTGCTGAGGAGGACTTGACTACCGGCTCTTATTTCGTGACACGACAGATATTTCATACCACGCACTCGAACAGATAAAGACACAGACAGATCGAGCGACCCACCGAGTCGTACACTCACAAGTCGAGCATGATCGGTGGACGCACGGCCAGTGTTTCCCACCGGAGTGCGATGAACAGCACTTCCTTGAGCCACAAATTGCTGAGCGTTGAGCCGCCAAAGTGGAATAGACACGACTCGGGACCAGTCTCCTGGAAGATCACCCACGAGTATTTGTCGACCCAGATTTCTTTGCGTGGCGCCATCAGCGGACCGTGGGCTGCAAGCGCCTGCATCTCCTCGAGTACGTAGTTGCTCTCGCTCTCTCGGAACGCCACTGCGTCGGCGTCGATCGCGCGGAACATTACCATAAAACCTTGCTCGATGCGGATCCGCGCGAGCAGGAAGACGGTCTTGGCGGTGAAATCCGAGCCGTCGACTTGGACCGTGCGGAAGAACAAGTGCGTGTCGTCGTTGACATGCTGGAGCGCGTGGAACTGGAGGTTCAGTGACGGGCTGTAGATCTTGGCGAACCGCTCCGGCGTCGAGAACATGGGCCAACTGCGGGTCAGCAGCTCGTACGCCGAGACCGACGTGAACTCTTTTTCAAGCGCAAACTTGAGCTCGTCACCAACGATCTTGCGCTGGTCCGTCCAGCCAAACACACGCGACCCGCTGCTCAGTTTCTCAGTGTCGTAGGCGAATTTCAGGATGTCGTCGCGGGCCGTGGCAATGATCTTGGCGTACGCAGCGTCTGGAAGCGACTTGAAACGAAATCGATGGCGGGTCGAGTGCAACGAGGAGGGGTGCTGACTGGGTCGGTCTGAACGCTGGAAATATCCACAGAAGGCGGAATGATGAGCCCTCGAGTGAGACATTGAACGAGAGTAGCCCTGAGCGTACCATACCTGACTTTCGGCATCGACGAGTTGCTGCACGCGACTCTCGGCCAGCATAAATTGACCGTTGAGCTCGTACAGCTCGGCGTTTTCCTTCTGAAACTGCGTCTTCAAAGCAGCGAGCTCCTTGTACTGTCTAAGCAGCGACGAGGCGTTCGCCGGACCGTCGGCTACTGAACGTTGGCGATCAGGTCGGTCGATTGAAGCGGTGGTCGTGAGCTGTTGGCTTACTAGAAGCGCATTATACTGCAACTCGAGTGCGTCCACTTCGGTCTTGAGCGTCTCGAGCGTTGTCTACCACAGTAACCAGTCGTCAGTGTCCCCTCAACGGACATCTATCCCTCTCTTCTCCCCACACGGCCGAGACCCACGCCGTTCCGATCGATCACATCTACGTACGAGTTTCTTGTGGTACGATTTGTTGACGTACTCGCGGTGCTTGAGCCGCTTTGCCAGCTTGTCGGCGGCGGTGTCGTTTACACCACTACGAACCGGCCTATCGCTTCGACCCCCGCCTCTAAGCGGCATACCGAGCGCCACGGGCTCGCGCTTGATCTGGACGGGCTCGGGCGACGACGACGCCGTGCTGCTGCTGTGGCGCGTGCCCTCGTCTGACGTGGCGTCGTCGGGCTCCGCTGCGTCGGCGCGGTTCAGCGTCGACCGAGCGACTGTGCGTGCCATGTGCGGAGCGGGTACGAGAGGTCGTGGAGCGGAGGACAGTGCCGGTCGACTGGTCTCTGAGCCCTCCCGTCTGTGTCACGTGACGTCCAGCGAGATCGGTGGGCGAGGCGTCTAACCGACGCGACTAAAACGCGGCTTCGCACGGCGGATCGTCGTTCGGTGATGCGGTGAAGACAGGAGAGGTACCCTTGTCCTATACAAGCGGTCGCGGCGCGGCGGGGCGCTGTCCTCGCTCGGTGTCGACGGGCCGGGAAGAGGAGGTGTAGTATTATACTACCGGGCCGTTCCCTTCGATTCCTTGCATCCAATTCGACCTCCGTCACAGCAGCACATTGCGTGACGTATATCGAGTATACTCTATACA
Source organism: Pythium angustatum (assembly GCA_023337915.1). Lineage (NCBI taxonomy): Eukaryota > Oomycota > Peronosporomycetes > Pythiales > Pythiaceae > Pythium > Pythium angustatum. The sequence goes on along the minus strand of JAADXQ010000278.1, from coordinate 1,110 downwards.
CATACATTATACTGACTTAGGAGTACTCAACATGTATACCACCGACCATCACTCTGTATCAAAGTGTAGCCATGTTGAAGAGTTTTAGCCGCTGGTCCTCCCCAGCACACGTCTGGCAGGTCACGATCGGCTTACTGCGTGGCGTGCACTCTGTCTCTGTCTCTCTCGCATAGGTACAGTACGAGTGCCGTCGAATACAGTGTAGGCGCATGGGACGGATTTTCTCGTCCGTAGAAGCGTTTTCTGGTTGCAGTTGAAGTAGATGCGCTGCGACGAGTTCTTGGGTTGGAGAGAGAGGGCGGACAAGGGTCGTTTGACGCTCTGTCCCTATGCGTCCAACGACCCCATCTTGCCAAGATGATCTTGGCCTTCCCTGTTGTGGGTGAAACCAACACCGGGCCATGGACCCTGGCCCGCACCTGGGTTCGATCACCACTTGTCTCCTCTCAAAAGCAACCCACACTTGTGGCGTGCTGTCACCCAACAGACTCTGTCAACTCTCTACGCATCACGCATGGGACCTACACTTGCTGTGGCAGCCACGACGTTTTGATCAAAGCGGTGTCAACACTCGCTGTGCACTGCAGTGTGCAGACATGTTGGATAAGCCGCTTTTTGCCGGTCGATCCGTGACACGTGTGCTGACGTTTGGGTGGTGGAGTGACCGACAATTCCATTGCGATCGCGTCCTTGCTGCCACGTCTCTGGCGCCGCATCATGCGCCGGCGCGTGACCGAGCAGCTGGTGGCTGTCAACACTGACGGACGACGCTCGCACCGCGCCAGAGAGCGCGAACTGTCTTCGAAGCATGTTTCGGTCTTCAACGTCTGTGCGATCAAGCACGTCCAGCTGCGCTGCCTGATCAACGACCAGTGAACCCGAGTACGGAATAATTCATAAATATAATACCAATATATATATTGTATTATTTATTCTGGCACGCACAATTTTCTCGCAATACATACCAATACACCGATCCGATTTATCAGGTGTTTTGTGTGTGAGTACGGTGGGGATCACATCTGAAACGATGGTCAAGAGTGAAAATGACTGACGAAAAGCCGGCTTCTCACTCGTCGTTGTCTGTTTGCTATGTCCACTCGGTGTGGT
>JAADXQ010000277.1:0-16990 GCA_023337915.1 Pythium angustatum | reverse complement strand
TTCAGTGACGTCTCGCATGAGTGATGACTTTGAGGGCAACTGTTGAGCGCACACCAAATGCCACTCCTGGACTGTCATGCCCCCAAGCCCCGCTTTGTCGAGGACACCATCAACGGCCTTGCGCAGGGTGTCTGCCGCCTTCTCGCCCACAACCTTGCTTAACGCCAATGGGATCAGTGCGCCGGCGGAGCAGAATAAAACTTCGCGGCCACAATCGCTCGGAACCTCACGAAGAGCATCGTCAGAAAGAGCAATGATCAATGGCGCGTGTGTCGTCTTCTTCGATAGACAGCCCTTGAATGGAGTTCGGGATGACAGTCACCCCAGTCGATGAAGCCCTCGCGGATGTCCCGCAAACACTTGGCGTCGCGACCAAAACGCCTCTGGAAAAGTGGGACCATGTATCTTCGCAAGACTTTTTTTATCCGTGTGAGCAGTTTTCTTTCCGAAAGTAGCTGACCACATAGTTTCATCCAATCAGATTGTGATCGGAAATGGCCTACAATGACCACAATCCGGTCATTCTATCAATGTCCAACAAAAAATTGGACCAAAAAAACAGAAAGGACTACCGGAAAACAGGGTTAAACAACCACAATATGGATTTTTAATATCAGGCCGAGCCATAACATTCGGAATTTCTTACATTAGGAAATGTATGGGCACGAAAGGGTTAAAAGTTGGCTATCAACCGACTCGTTCAAACGGCACGCGAAAGCCAATCGAATGGTTGCCTGGTCTGGCTAGCGCAAGGTCTTTGCCGTGTTCAGCTCCTGCATGTCTGCTACGTCGTGAATTTGTAGCGCCTCGAAAAGCGTATCGATAGTTTCCTCCAATGTTTCCTCATCTACGGTGCTGTACATCGTTCCTGACAAAAATAGACACATTCCCACACAGGAAACGTTGCCACAAATGACGAGATGATGGCGCCATTGTGAGGACTCCTGGACGGAGCCCAGGACGAGAGGGGGCGAAAGCATCTAGGGGGATGTCGAGGGCCAAGAGGGTCGCCCCCTTGGTCCATATTATGGAACCGAGAACTCGAGGACAGGTCTGGATATTTACTATCTCTAATTCACACTCACTTCACAATCTACTCTATCGAGCTTAACCTGTCGTACATGATTATTTGGCGACCAACCAGCATGGCATAGGTCTCTTTCCAAGACCAGAATGTCGGCTCCTCGAGTCGACCCGGACGACGACATGGCGATGTCTGTCGTGCAGTCGGTGTGCGAGTTCATTCGGTCCCCGATGCTGACGCAGTGGAGTCAGCAGTTCATCGATAAGTTCGTGCGTGACCCGCGAGCATTTTAAGGGAAAAATCAAGTAGCGATGCGCCGTGACCGGCGAAGTCATCAGGGTTAACACGGTCATGACCGGTGTTTGGGGCCCCACTATCCTCAATGTCCTGGATCACGTGATACGGTATATCCTGAAGAATAGTGTCTTCGACGTTACCGATGCAGATCTGCGCAGGGCCATCTCCAGGAAGGTGGGAACGATGATGAACCACCATGTGCCCGTCATCGAGAAGATGTTTGGCGAGCCAACTATGGATAGGCCTCCGCGAGGCGGCGTTGAAGCACGCGTCGCGACCTACTGGGTGGTCTTCAGCAAGCTCGTTGAGGACAATGGTCTCACGAGTTTGGTTGGGTCAGTAGACGAACAAGGCCAGAACGCATGAAGCTCCGCTGTAAGCTGCTCATGCAGCACCTCCAGCCCGAGGTACTCCAAACCAATGCGTGCAGCTCGCTTCGCTGACTCACTTCCACGTCAAGCTTGACGACTTGAATCCGTACGACCTGGTGGTAGGCAACACGCGCGCCATCAAAAGGTGCATCTCATGTAGAAATGCTTCGGTCAAGAAACGATTTGACGAGAAGCGGAAGAAGGAGAAGGACAAAGCAGTCGTCAGGGGCCAGGCGGCTGCATGAAGACCGCTTATTGTTGGTGTTGCCAAGTCGGCGCAGGCCCAGCCCAACCCACCAGATGAAAGTTGTTATCGTGTGCAAGAAGGCGCATTATTGTGTGCGAGACTGTCCGACGGCCACTCGAGATCACAAGATGGGGCTACGCCGGCTGAAGGGTGGCAGGACGGGACTTGTGAAGCGTACCAATGTCGTTCTGTCGATGCTAAACGACAACCACAGTGACGATGGCCGTGTCGCCGTCCTCAATACCGCGCTGGAGGGTTGCTCGGTGCAGATGCCGACTCAAATCGCAACATCGTCTCCCGCCGGATTATGAACCAGTTGGTCGATGTTGAGTCGACTACGCTGCCTATTCTGCTTGACACGGCGGTTATTGTGACAGTCGCTGAGTGTGAGAGGAAGGAATGCAGTCGAGTCTGTGGCGGTTGAAATCAACATCCACACGGCTGCTTGGACCACTACATCTCCGGACATGCGATGCCTAGTCGTGAGTGGCCAGAACACGAGTTCTTGCTGGGACATCGCTCGACCGGTATCAGCGACGGTGGTATGCTCAAGGAATTAGCAGGTAGCGGCGCTCTGAAGCTTGGGGTCTAGAGAACCTCGATGGTGGCGACCCACTAGTCCGACCGGACGAAGGTCCATGATCCCCTCGCGAAGATGACCGAAGACGCGATGGCGTCAGGTGTCGACCCTGACCTACATGAGGCTGTCGAGCACAATGTGTTTGAGTACTCCGACGTGTGGCGTCTACGCCTCTGCCTTGACACACCAGCTCGTGTTGAACCGGTGCGTGCGAGACCCCAGAGGTGCTACCGTACCGCAGTGCTTCGCGAAAGTATCGTGACATGCAACGCGCATTCCTTAAATAGTACGTCCGCACCTGGATGGGAACGTCGAGAGGAACAGCAATAGCCGTTGCGCTATTGTTGTTCCTCTCGCTGTACCCATATATGAATAGCCGCTGGTCTCCAGCTGTGCGCTCCGTGAACAAGCAGGGGTCCGATGAGTACCGGATCACACTCGGCTATCGACACGTCAACTTAAGGACCGTGCCGTTGGGGGGCGACTCCAAACCTGACTGCCGACACTCAAAGCGTACGTGACACCTAAGGGCTCGATCAATTCTACTTGTTGTTGGCTTTTGGCAACTGCCGCTACACCCTGAGAAACCCGAGGTGTTCGGTTTTCTTACTGAAGACAGAATCTTCACATTGACTAGCGTCCTCAGGGTGCTGCCAATTCCATGGTCATGTCCTAGCACAGATGCATGATGTGTGAGCAGCTCTATGACTCGGGCTCATTGGATTAACCCTTTTGTAATGACATGATGCTCTTCTAGAACTCACCAATTGACATCATCGACAAGCAAATGTGCATTTGCTTCTCGAATCTGCGTATTTGCGACTTGAAGCTGAATGCTAAGACGTACAATCTGCCGACCCGGTCGCAACAGTGTGTTTGTTCATAGACACAAGCAACGATGGCTGGGCTGTCGTGCTGACGTAAGCTACACGGGCTGGAGGAAGGACGCCCCAGTGCATGGTCAGGTTCATCAGATGTTTGTGTGTGGTGGTGGAGATTTCAAGGGCGCAGAAAAAACTGGCCAGTGACCGAAAGGAACCCTGTCCATCGTGCGAGCGTGTGACAATCTCGCCCACCTGCTTGAACGCAATGAGGGGTTGGAGATCTACTGTGACCACTCGAATCACATCAAGGTTCTCGCTCGTGGTATTTACATTTAGCAGCACGTAAAGGGCAAATTCCGGTGCTGGACACTGCGCATGATCGGACACCGGTAATGAAGCGTATCCGGGTTTCGTCACCGGAACCCTCACCGTGCATTCCATTGGAAAAACGATAAGTACGTTTATCAGTAACCCGATCGGGTATGCGAACTTACATTGGATCTTCAAGGGACACGTCTCATCGTGACAAGATGGACGCCGAGGAGAAGCAAGAGTATGAAGGAGGTCTACTGGCCGATGCAGCCCTCCACGTGCGCGGCAAAGAGAGTGAGAAGCAGCTGTCGTCTGCACGAACTCACTTCAATGCCTTCCTGGAACAGCACGGTGATGGTGTTGTTCGGCAGCGAACATGCGACACAATCACCTACCGTGAGGTGACGTCAGAACTACTTGGGAGATTTGGGACCTACCTATTCATGCATCTGAACAAACTCAGCAGCGCGCTCTCGTACATTAGTCAAATCAAGTCAATTTTTGTCAAGAAGTGGAATCGTGAGCGGCGTTGGAGTCTCCACTGCTCTGTTTGCACAGAGGAGTGGTACTCAGATATTCGCGGAGGCATGAACAAAATGTTTGAGAATCGCGCCATTGCGGAGGGCCGGTCGCTGGTGGACCAAGCGCCACCAATGTACCGCGACTCGCTCCGCCAGGTTTCGTTCTGTCTGTTTGCTGACAACAAGGCATCCTCACTGCAAGAGCGCGACCTTCTCGTCACACAGTGGCACTGCATGGGTCGAGCGGCGGAGACCGGGTTGCGTCACAACGCTGTCAAATTTGTTGGAAAGCCGACGGGCGCTCGTCAGTTTTGTGTGGGTCGGTCTAAGCCAAGTAAGCTGCAATTTGTGCACGCGTTTTGCGACTCGGACTCGTGGGAAACCGATGTCTTCCATGCGAAGGCAAGCCACCTCATGACAACAACAAACGTGGACCCGGAATTTCATTTCCCGTCCGCTTCTGCCAATGTCATCAACCGTGTGCTCGCGCGCGTATGTGCGCAGAGTGAAAAGATCACCGAGAAATTTCAAAGCCACTCAAGTCGGAGAGGGTCTGCGAGTGAAGCGCTCGCTCACGCTGGTGTCAGCGTTACAGAGGTTATCGCTAGAGGCGGCTGGTCGTTTGATGCCAGGAGTCGGGTCTTTCTCTATTTCAGTGGTATGGATCGAGGCGACATGCGAGTCGGTCGTGTCGTCGCGGGGTGGCCAGACAGTGACAAAGGGGGGATACCTGCGCAACCAGAATCATTGACCCAAAGCGAGCAGGCAACTTTTTGTGCTCTCTCACGACATATTCCGCCACGTGCTCGGCAAGTACGACGATGCTATGCTGTTTGCGCTGGCGGCTAGCCTGATCATGTACTACAACATCATCGAGGCGACATGGAATCGTCAAGACCGTGCGGACCCGTGCCTCCCACACGAGATCATGCGGATCGGTCTCGCAGCACTTGGATGCGACGCCTCGCTCCTACCCAAGTGGTCGAAACTTTTCTACGAGGGGTGGTTGGTCTCGAACTTGCCATGGCTAGGCCACGACAAAATATCGCAAATGTCAGCCGAAGAAAAAGGCAGCAACTGTGAACATTCTTACCCTCGAGAGCACGCTCGATCGAATTGTTGCAGGTCAACATGAAACGTCGAAGCAGATAGCACGCCTCACTGGAATGGTCACGTCGCAACAGATGCAAGTCCAAGCCTTGACAGAAGAGATCGGTCGGCTGACTGAAGCGAACGCCCGCATGACGTCTGCGTTGACGAACCTACAGGCCCAGGCACCACACTTGTCAGTTCCAACAGTTGCCTCTTTCTTTCAACCCATCGCACCCAAACCCACCAGTCCCAGCAACAATGCGTCTGATGCACGCCCACCCGCACGACTATCGCTATTCCCAACAACATTGAAGGGCATGCGCGCCTCCTTTGTGTTTATGGAGTTTTTTTCCAATCGTTGGTATGCGCTCCCGCTCCTATCAAAAGAAAAAGAAATTATGAGAAAGATCAAGCAAGTCGTTGCAAGAGTCAATGATTTCTTACCGCCGGAATGTGTTCTCGTGTTCCCCCCACAGCCTGGCGACTTCTCCTTCCGTGGGTGGCACGTGGAGTTGGAGCGCCACGCACAGAACGCTGAGCAGGCGATGCTCGTGTACATCGCGACAATCAAGCCGAACGCAACAAAACGCAGGCGCACGTGTCTCTTCGCAAACACCGTCAACAAAGACTTGGCGCTCGCCACAGCTCGCACTGATTACCCTCCGCGTGGGCACACCGACATGACGGGACTGGATCTTTGACCGGCACGGCATGCTGTGTGTACGGTAACAGATCTGTATGGGGAGAATGATCTCTTAGTCGTCAGTGCTTTATCAATATATGGCCATGTGCATAGTACTCACCCGTTGTGTGTGTTCCTTAGAGTATGTGAGTGTAGCGCCTGCATTTAATATCGTTGGATTAGGCCTGGTCTTTTGACGGTACACGCTCTTTTCGATGCGCGACCAGACACTCGAATAGATACGTACATAGAGAGGCGATTGTTGCTCTTGCCACTGCCAAGCAGCGGCACGCCCATCGTTCGGTGAGGGTGCAGCACGACGTGCGCGTCGCGCAGAAAGTCGCCACCCACTGCAGCAAGCCAACGCCAGTCGGCCACTCGCTCGCAGCACCACAACGCCGTCGAGCGGGAGTCGAGGGGAAATGGCGCCTGTGCGCGTGAGTGCAGCCGCCCTCGAGTACACGCCAGCAGTAACACGGGACTGCGCGAACCCGTGCTGGGGTGGATGAGTCCCCAGCGTTCGAGCCGCTGCGGGGGGATCAATCCCGCAGCAAGATACAGCACACGTGGCGGCGGGACAGGAGAGAGGCTTCGTACACCACTGATCTTGCTTTGCCAACCTCCCTGCGTGAGTGGAGCAGATGTGTTAGACGTTCGTATGATGATCTCCTCCTTCTCTGGCACTCAGCTTTGTACTCCAGAAATGGGGTCTGTGTTCTCTCACCACTGGACTTCCGCTCTTTTTATCCAATCAATGGCCACATGACGGCTGAAATATCCTCACCCGCTGTCTCGCCCGCCAAGCGGCGTGGATTATCCTCTGTCATCACCGCAACGCAGTCGGACCGAATCTCTCCATCCAACGAAAGAGCGCAAAGACGGTGAAAAACGGGGACCGTTTTTACTAGTGGAGGCTATCCCCTTTCGTCACCGGTGTCTATCACCGTCTATTTGATTGGCCGATAGTACTTTCTTCGTACTTAGTGATACTTGGTGATATTTCACAAAGATCGCGACCTGGATGTGCAGTGCACATTGTGCAGTCTCGGAATCCGCGGCTCGGAAACACCAGCGACTGACTGCAAAGTTCTCACTGCTACATTCCTTAGTTTTTATAGCCGCACTGCATCACGGCGGTAGAAGCGACGTTTTCGTGTTCGCCACGATAGCTGCACGCGAGGGAGAACATGAGAGCCAACTCTCTTTATCCTATGTTCGCGACATGCCAGCGCATAGAGAAGGCTGCACCTGGCCACCACCATCACCGTCTAGAGCTGCTCGGAGATATCGTGGCCTTAGTGCCACGACGCGACCTCGGGTATGTCGGTCTTGAGCATCCATTGAGACTCAACTAGCAGCCGTGGAGCTTGCTGGACGCGACGAGATAGGTAGTCACTCATAAAGTTGACGAGCGTCAGAGATACGTGCAGCTGTAGCCACTTGACAGAGTCCAAAATGAATGAATATATGTCCGGATACCGAGTCCCGACGTGGCCGCGACTTCCGCTGGCAGACAACTTCACGTTGTCCTTGCTTTCAGCTGCGTCAATCTGTACAATTTCTGGGTAAGACTCTCACACAGCACAACAGACAAATTGCAGAGTGTAAACAGCAACCTACCGCTGTCGCTGTAGACGACGATGGGTTCAGTGGCGTCGCGCACAGCTTGCAGGTGACACCGACGACCCATCGGAGAGACTCGCTCACAGTCTCTCCCACGGGCTGCCCTGCGTCCGGCACTCTCCATCGCCGCAGTCACTGCGCGTTGCAGGTCAGCTCGCAGCAGTGCCGCGCGTCTTGGCGCGCTCACACTGCCGGCCTCCAGCACGAGAGTGCGCAGTTTTCGCCACACACCGTCAGCGCAGTTGCTTCGGCGGTCGGCAACGCGCTTGACCAACGTGGTCCTGCTCAACCGCTCGTCGGTGTCGATGACGACCGGTTATCGCTGCGACGGTCGAATCGACAGGACCGTAGTGTAGCGTTGTCCACGCGGGCCGCCTGCAACAAATTGGATCGAGCAGTAGAGGATACGATCACCAGCTCTTAGAAGTTCAGGCGGCAAGTCACTCGCGCTAGACACCATGGTATCTTTCTCTCTTCTCCAAATGCATGGCGACCCCTCCATCGCGCCTCCAGCATTCCTTTTCATGTCAATCATCAACGCGGTGAAGGGTTCGTTATGGCTAGACTGCACTTGGCTCGATAATTTGCACTGTTTTGATTACCGACACTGTTCACCGCAACACTACATATCGATTGGCTGGCGTTGCCCAATCGGAATCGCCAGAGGCGGTGAAAAACGGTGACCAAAATGACTAATGTTGACGGTGCTAAATGCTCGTCTCGAGACGACGAGACTCAGTGCCGTAGTGAGCAATTTCATACGCACAAGCCTGCCAAGCAAGCATAGGCGTAGACATACCCTTCGCACACGAGACTCGATCACAGGTCACCCATCCAGAAACCCCTCGTCCATTATAGTTCATTTTCTGTTGAAGAAGATGCGGACGGGCACATCACGCCAGTCGTAGTGAACGGTTTGCTTCGTTGACAAGCAGCACTTTTGCTTTCACGAGCGTCGCTGTCGGCATTGGGCCTACCATGAATACTACGCGCGCGTTAGATATCACCATATCAGTAAATCGTTTCAGAATCGACGTACCTTAGCCTAAATGCAGGCACGGGCCATGCGTGAGATTTGTTGTTGCGTACAGGAGCACCTTCAGAATTACCATGTTGAGAACGGTGATAGTGCTCTCCTGAAGTCCGTGACCATGGCCTTGGTGACCGCATGATGGGACCCATATGCTTGTTGTGAAGGCAGGAACCCAGCAATCTCGCTACCGTGAACGCATCATCGACACCAACGAATGCTCAAGTAGACGGTTCTGAACCAACCCGCATAGGTGTACTCAGCGTTGGCGCGCCGTGCACTCATGACGCGCGTCGAGAGCGCCAGCCACTGCGGACACGCGCAGCATGGGCAAATGGTTGTGAACTTGGTCGTCAAAGTAGTCTTTGTCGACAAGACGGTAATCATTCTACCTCGCTGTGTGCACGAGGTAGGTGAGGATCTGACAACTTGGTGAGGTTGCCTCGGTAGTACTCTTTAGTAGATCTCATAGGAGATGGTTGCCTAAGTCAGTGCATTTTTGAGTTTTTGTTACTTGTTCAAGTTAGGCATATTAAGCGGTCTTCTATTATGACGCGAAAAGCCGAGGTGACCATCTCCTATGAGATCTACTACAGAGTATGTATGATGGGATCGGAGTGATCAATCCTTGCGCTACGCACGCTGACCATCTCTCCGAAAATCACTTTGGAGTACTTGATCACGGCCAGCAAAATTCGTTCATATGCGTACTGAGATTCAATACGCACAAACATGTACAACCAAGGGCGGAAGCGATGCACGTACTCGTTTCGAGCGAACTCAACGGCGATCGAACTGCAATCCACTAGTTTCCACCCAGCAAGTGAATGCGGTACGTGCCGTCGGTCGACATGACGAGTGTGTTTCCTTCCTCTTCCTCGTCGCCGACACAGCACTGATCCTTGACTGCTTGCTCGACGTTGATCAGGACCGCTCTTGACGAGAAAACCATCCCAAATGCGGTGTTGTGCAGATACTTTCGGGGAAGCATGTCCCGCGCTCTTTCTGCGCCATGTCCGAGTGACAACAGCGCTTTGACTTCTTCTTGATGACTGCTGCAATTCTGGGTCGAGCATGTGCGTGCGCGAGCATTAAATGTTGCACTCACCCTACACGAGCATCTCGAAGTCTATGCGTCCGTTCCACAACCACCACACATCCCGTGCAGAGCTGTGTGACCGACCGATATAGACCTTGGCATGGACATCCCTTGACTCGTAGTGCGTCTCGTATCTGTACATTAAAGCGTCCAGTACATCGTGCATCGTAGACAACCCGCACTAGTCTAGTTCGAACAGAAGTGGCGCGCCACTGTGGCCACTATTTTAGCCCCGACCGTACCAGACTATCGTGGTATGCCTGCAGACCAAGATGGATCTTGGGGGCGCGGCGCCAGCACGGAGTACTGCGTCTGTCAGCTATCCACGATCCCCAGGCTGGGGGAAAAGGCGCACTTCTTCAGGTGGTGCGATAAGTTTGAGTCAGCCAGAGCGACCTCTCGTCCCAGTCGTTCGGTTTCGGCTGAGCGGCGCGACGGATGCAAGCTGTCTTCTTGACTTTTGTTTTGACCGGAAGGGCATCCACGATCTGTTCGTGACGCTCCTTCTGCTAGACGTCGTGATCAATCCCCAGCACGGCAGGCTGTGTGGCATTGACGCACTTTGTATGGTGCTATACGGCTTGTCGTTCCCAATGGCGATATCATGACAGCATGCTGAAGATCGGTCGCTCCGCATCCTCTCGGCTCAGATTTCTATATGCCATCGAATTGCTGTACGCATGATGGCGCGACCTGCTGTACTTCCCTCTCAACCTCGCCAAGCAGCGCCTTGACACATACTGCGACGCTGTAGTGGAAAATGCGATCCCTTGATGATGTGTACGGCTTCATCGACGGCATGAAAATTGCAACGTCGCGTCCCTGTCCCACAGCGTCAGGGCTTGACCTCCAGCGAGTCGCCTACACAGGTCACAAGCGCAAGCACTGTCTCAACTACTAGGCTGTCACTGCTCCTGATGGATTGTGCATCCACTTTTGGGGTCCGATGGAAGGTCGTCGTCACGATGCTGCGATGCTCTGCGAGAGTAAACCGTTGGGTTTCCTCGCCCAGCCAGGGTGTGACGTTTGACAACCGGTACATCTACGGCGATCCGGCGTACGGCGTGTCCCATCGGATTCTGAGTCAAGTGAAACATTTCGTCTACCGAAAAGAAGGATTTCAACCGCCGCATGGGTTCAGTTAGGGATGTTAATTATGTTGGAAAATCATTGGACGTTTATCGACTACAAAAATCAGCAACGAATTCTCCACTACCGTGTCGCCTGAGTGGTCGCTGTGCCAATGCTGTTGGCCATCTGTAACACATGCGACAATCGTGGAAGCCAAATCAGCATGTATTTTGGTTTAACACCCCCGACGCTCGTTGACTACCTCGCTTCCGAGACAACGCGTCCATGAACCCTTTGAATAAAGCCAACATTCTCTCGTGTTCCATTTAAAGTTCTTCCTTGCGTTCTCCCCTCTCTGTGTCTCGCTCTGCCGGTCGCTCCGCTCGCTGTCGCTCGTTGACGCAGCTCGCTTCTCGCTCCGAGTCGTGACGCAAAAAACGCAGCCATTGCGTAAGTTTCGCCTGCTTGGACGGGCGTTCGTCACACTCTGCCTCTTCGCGCATTTGTGTCAGAGCTCATTCCCGCACAATGTCGCCTACTGACTCAAGTCTTTCACGCGCGCCCTTTCCTGGTCGCTCCGATCACACTCGATACGCACCTGCTCGTCTAGACGACTTGTCAACTCGTCGAGGAGCTGCTCGCGTTCACTGTACTTTTCTGCCACTCCGGACGCGCGCAAAACCGCCCTATCGCTCTCGCGGCGGCGATCAATTGGCTTGTTCAAGCGCGCCAGCGCCGTTTTGCCTCTCGCTGTACGGATGCCTAACGCTGGCTCTGTCAAGACACGTCCCACGACCAGATCCCATGCATCAATTACGCCACCACGCTGTGCCTTAAAACGGCAGATCAGCGAGCACCTGTCGCAGCAGGATCAAGTCGTCCTCCATCGAATAGTTCTTACGCTTCGTCGTCTGCGTTGGCGTTGGTGGTGTTGGCTTTGATGGCGGTGGCGGCGGCGGCGGCGGTAGTGGTGGAAACAATGATACCTCCATACCAATCGGGGAACTGATGGTTGTCTGGACTCGAATTCGGCACAGCTGTCAGAACTTCCATCAAATGATATATTGTGATTCATGAACATTTCATTTTGGATCATCACATCGAAATTCTCCGTTCACCAGATTTCACCCATATCTCGATCAGAACAGCAGTGGCCTGAAAATAAAGATAAAACAGACCTTTGAAAAATCTCTAATATTCGAAGCGTTTCCCACCAAGAAGGTGGTTATAACTGAGTCTAGGAACCGACGTTTTACACGAGAAGCCATAGTAGAAAATACCTGCTTCGTTCAGCGGCCTGACGCCAGTGGACTCCCTGGATTTTGCCAGAGCAGAAAGTGATGCTGGCTAGTGGCGACCAGTTGGACGAAGTCATGCGCATGGAGGTCTACTGTGCTCAAAACACTGCAGCACTTGTTTGAAAACAATGTGTGGCTATATGGGCCCGAGTACCTCCGACGCCCGAGCGCTAAAGACCTCGCAACGCGTCTGGCTGAGAACGCCACACGCTGCTTCGCAGAGACGATCGGCAGTATCGTCTGTATGCGCTGGTGCTGGGAGAATTCCCGAGAAGGTTCTGCTATGGCAAGATCAGTTCCAAGGCAATGACAAACGCCGACGAAAATCGTGGAGGCTGTTGCATCCAGGTTTTCCGGGTATGGCGCGCATTCATCGGGACAACAGGCTCAATCAACGACCTCAAAGTGCGGGAGCGCTCGACACTTCTGAATCTGCTAGTCAACAGTGGGGCCCCGCTAGTCGAGTTCTCGGATAACTGCTCGACGTACTCACAGCCATACTAACGTTGCTTGCAGGCGTCATCTATCCTCAGTATGCGATCTTTCAGAGCACGATCAGCGAGCCGCAATGAAGGAAGCGACGCCTGTATGCGGAAATGCAAGGGGCGGTTCGCAAAGACGTGGAGCGTGCGTTCGGAGTATTGCAGCAACGATTCCGCATCATGGCGCTGCCGTGTAAGTTGTGTCACCCCGAAGCAATGAATAATATCATGCTAACATGCATCATGCTCTACAACATGATCGTTCGAGGCGAGCTACATCGACTACGACAGCGACTATCTATTTGACGCCGAATGGGTGGCTCCGATGCCTGCCAACCACGATATTGTGGTTCACATTGGCCGTGTACTACGATAGGTTGCAGACAAAGACATCAGTCTTGATTGAAATAACGTTCTTCTCGAGCAAGATTACAATAAAAACGAGTTCCAACACCAGTCCAACAAATGGTGTGGAAAAGGGACAGCCTGTTGGACGTTCCAACGGTTGGGGAATAGGGGAGACGGACTGGTCCAATGAGCGAGTGGAGTGGAAAGAGAGCACTGGAGAACAAGGCAAGCGGGCCAGGCTCAAATCGAATCGCGCGTGCAAGGCCGAGGAAGACCACGAAGCGATACGTGCACAAGCGCTGCAAGCCAGAGGTGTGATGTAAATACTCGTGTTTGCAGATATCATCACAGACGTGGATGAGTGAAGCACTAGCGCACGACGGCGCGTGCACCTGGGAGCTGAGCCAGAACACTGACGGCACCACACACACCACCAAGACGCGAACGCGCTCTACCAGATCCACCACCAGCCGCGTCGCCGCCAATGTCGCTCGCGCGCTGTGCTGTGCCAGCGATGCCCACCGCATCCACCAGCAGCCGTGCTGCCACTATTGTCGCTCGCTTTGGCGTGCCTCCTGCACCGCGCTCGTGTGGTTGACGTTGTGACGACTTGTGGAGCTGCAGTGCTTCACTCACGCCACTTCTCGCAAGGCGAAGCGTGCGACGACCGTGTGTGTACGCCGAGGGCCATGCGTGGAATACGAAGGAAGCGGGACTAGACGCGACGACGACGACGTCGACATAGCGTACGCCCCGTCTTTGACGATGTCAACCATGTGCCGCCGCCATAGCGAACCCCGCTGACCACGACTCATCTAAGCAGCGCCGGTCGCGGACGCTTCCTCAATTTGTGGGCGCTCCACGCACGGTAGGTCGCGTGGACATGTTACGTCGCGACGCCGATTACTGGATCGCGAAAGTTGTCGTTGATGCTGACGCGAGTGCTGCCGGTCCTTTCAGTCTGTAGAATTCGCGTGTATCAGAGCAGTGGGGATTGACGTGTATCACATGGTGTGGACCAACGACACGCGGCGCACTGATGGGCGCATGGCACGAGGTGCTCACCCCATTTTGACACAGACAAATATCATCACCACGTGTTGGAACTTTGAAGGCATCGAAAGGTTTAGCTCGCGGGTCACATGCAGTGTTTATTTTGTAGGACAATCTGCAGCCGGTCACTGGTGAGACATCGGGGTGCAGTGATCCACGATGGCAGACGACTGTAGACGATTGAGGTACGCGGAAACGATCTGGTTGTACTCGGCATTGTACGACTTGCGCAGGTGTGACCAGCGCTTGCGCAACGCCGCAGATTGTTTTGTCTTCCGCTTCGAATCAATACGGACGACCACGGCGTTAGTGTTGGCGTCGAGCGACTGTGCAAAACCCCATAACTGCTGCTTCCAGGCATCGTGCAGAGCGATGCTACTTCGTGGAGGTTCGGGAGGTACGATGATTGGTTCGACGGCGAGGGCCAACATAATCTTGATGCCGGCCTTGAACTCGCACCTGACGGCTTGCTCTTTCCTGCTTGTTCCAGGCTCCCACAGTCGGGTGGAATACCAAGCGTAGAACGCGCTAGCTAAAGACGCAGTCTCCGACGGGGAGCTCGCGGTCGTGCGCAGACTCAAAGAGTCAGCTTGAGGACAAGCAACGAGGGTGCTCCGTTCAGCAGCGATCTGCGCAATGCTTCTCTCCAATGCATCCGTTTTGGCAAGCAACTGCGTCAGGAGCCCAACAATCGCTGGCTCGGCACCGGACGCTAGTGTGCCTAGTTGGCCTCGCGCCACAGCGTGCGCAACGTGCCTCCCACGCGCAAACTTGACGCAGGGTGAGTGGACACCCCTGTGCGTTCGTGGCCAATAGCATGTATTCACTGAGTCTTCTCTCCTACAGTGTAGGCTCAACTCCAGTTGAGCGTATCTGCTGCAGCACCGTTTCAATGTGAATAAGAATTGCAGCAAATGCAGCGTCGAGCACCTTGTCGGCGACATTCATTCTCTGATCAGAAAACCCGTGAACATTTCTGAATAGTTCCCAACGGAACTTTTCCGCATGATCGCGTTCAGCTGGAGGCAGCCGTTCACGCATGGTGGCAAAAGATGGGGTCATGACCGGCGCCGAAGGATCTTCGTATCCAGCAAGCATCTTCCCAACCGCTTGGTCCTCGCGCGTCGTCGTGCCAATGTACGCGAATACTTTTGTCAAGGAGTCGAGCATCCACGCCCCGCGCGTCGAGATCAATTGAACCGGAAGTTTGTGGTTTCCGTTCGCATAGGCGGCAGCACCTCTTCGAATCGAGTGGCTTGTCATTTTCGCCGTGATGTTTTTCTTCTCCCTCGAGGGATACACCGAGTTTATAATGTCATTGACGTACTTGGAAACGTTTGGTCTCGTGAGCGCTCCTTGTGTCTGCACTTCCTTTGCTTCTTTTTGAAGAGACTCCCAGAACAAAACGCCTTCTTCTTGCATTCGAGACACACCACCTGGTATCTCTGATTCGGCACACCGTGGAATCAACGGGAATACATACTCGAATGGCTCGGCCGTGCAAACAAACAACATTCCGATGGCGTGTAGTGCGCACTGTTGCCATTCGCTGGCCTACTTGAAAACAGAGAGGCCGTGTACAACAGACGTCTTGAGCCGTGACACACGCAGAAACAGTTCGCCCGACGGCACGATCGTGAGTTGCTGCTTTCTAGCGAAGCACGTGTCGATCGCTCGACCAAATGTGTGCCACATCATGATGAGTACTGCTGCGTCGTGCACTGCCTTGAACCCATCGCCGACGCGTTCTACTTGACTGTCGACAAGAGCTTTTAGATCGCCAACGGTGCAAACAGGAGCGTCGTTAGTCTGAACGTTGGCACGAAGGTTGCGCTCGTCAATAGCAGCACCCATCTTGTCGCGAATAACACCGACTCGCTTGCTGTCGGTGAGACCGAATGCATACTTTTCTCGAATGAAGTTGACGGCTTGGGAAAAGTAGCCATACACCGTTGCTTTGGCAAAGAGCTTGTTGTCACTACGAGCCTTCTCGCTCGACGAGTTTTGCAGATGGATAGAGAATGCAGTGAGTAAAGAGTAAAAGTTTTTGGCTTCAGCAACAGCACCGCGTTGGCTCGACTGATTCATCTCGGCCAGTGCAGT
The DNA here is from genome assembly GCA_023337915.1 of Pythium angustatum. Taxonomy (NCBI): domain Eukaryota; phylum Oomycota; class Peronosporomycetes; order Pythiales; family Pythiaceae; genus Pythium; species Pythium angustatum. The sequence goes on along the minus strand of JAADXQ010000277.1, from coordinate 933 downwards.
CTCATCAATGCCGACTCTTGCCAAAAACGCTTGAAAGATCCGTAGGCCAGATACCTCCTGACCCAATGTACCCGCGGGAATCGCGCGCCCACGAGGCTGGCGAGTCAGCTTAGCCGGTGGCGCCGCACCTCCCTCGTTCTCTGTCATCTTCTTCGTCATGTTCCACTGCACGAATGGATCCACGAGTTACTGTTGGAATGATCGTTGGAGTGGATCGCTATTATCTGGTAACGTACACAAAGACTTGATTTTTGTATGGGGCGTTCTTTTTGCGAAAGGACGCGGCCAGTTCCGTTCCAACCTCATTTTATTGGCTGAAAACTGCGTGGAACTGCCATCTAGAGTTGGGATTGGCTCAAATAGGTGGATTCAAGCGTTTTGATTGGAGAACGTGCACATGTTCAAGCAAGATCATTGGCTGATAACTGTGTTGGACTCCATTTGGGCTGGAGAAGGCTACCCTACAACAAAAATGAAGGACGCACTGCTTGGACGCACTTGGGTCGAATACGAACTGGAACATCAAATGGCCGCACCCGTCTCGTTAACCAGGCCGTTATACTCTTCAGCAAGAGATACCCGACTTCAACACCGGCGTGCTGTTCGACCAGCGTCCTTAGCCTTTGTCCGAAGCCGCTACGAGGCGCAGATTCGCCTCTGCCGATGGGCCAGCTGACAACTCTGTCCGACTTGTGCGTCTCGCCCTTCCTGTTCGTCATGAGGAGATTCGCCACCCATTTGGGTTTACCGCGCAGCACCTCCGACGCGCCTTGCAGTTCAAAGGAGTGTTTGTACACACACTACACTCTCCCACTCTCTCCAGCACTCTATCAAACACACAAACACACACACACTCGCGCCCACGCACTGCTCACCCGACGATTCACTCTACACCATGCTCGACGGCCCCAACATTCATCGCCTTCCGAACGA
>JAADXQ010000276.1:0-16993 GCA_023337915.1 Pythium angustatum | reverse complement strand
GAATGTCACTATACTATGTCACTAATATGTAAACATCTGGTTGTTCCCTGATTTACGGTTGGATGGAAATATCCCACCCTGATTTGTTTGTCAAATCGGATCGCAAACGAGTGGGGCAAAAGCTCAGATTTTCACAATAGTTTAGGATCGTTTTCCTAGTACCAAAATGCCAAGTGTCGATCGGACGCTGAGCCACACTCGATCGTGAACATGTTCACGGCGCTTTCCGCACAATGCCGGTCGCGGAAAACGTAAACCCGTAGATCTCGACGCTCGGGAGCATCAGGTCCGTTTCTCGGTACTCCAGTTTGACTCGGCTCTGCGTCGCTGCGTCCAGAACGACCTTCCGGATCGCCATCAACTGGTCCTTGGTCTCAGCGTCTGCAATGATATGGTGGGCGACGTACACGGCGTCGCGACCGTGTGGCATGCGCTGGTCAAGGAGCTGTTGGTACGATTCGAACGCTTGCGATTGTTGATTCGTAAGACACTTGACGCGCAGGTAGAAGTGGCAGCCAAAGAGACGGTCGAGGCGATCCAGTGCGTGCTCGTCGTGGACGCCGTGATCGGTCGCGTACCACTCCCATTCGGAAGGGAGCTGGCGTCCAGCCGCATGGGCGGACGTGCCCATGCCACCTGTCCGTGCATACGCATAATCGTCTACGACGCGTCGGAACGTCTTGAAGCGATGGTCCATAGAGCGCACGTGGTGCTCCATGGCCGCGACCATGTCGTGCCAGAGCTGCGTCAGTCCGCAATACCACACCGCGACGGCGACCCGTCGCATCGAGAACGAGAAATGGGTAAAGGACTCGTTGTCTGCCGGTGTGATGAGCCCACGCAGTGTCGCGTAACACGCCGACAGTGTCTCGTCCTCGTTCGCAACGGCACCGAGATGCTGTGGAAGCGAGTGCATCAACAGCAACACCTGACCAGCATCGCGGACCGCACGTTTCACCGCTGCACTTTGCGACAGGAGCCCGTCCGACACAATCGTGTCGACTGAGTCGGTGCAGTGTTCATACATGTCGAACACACGGCGTACACACCATTCGCGATCCACGAGGGATGCAAAAGCATTCGTCTGGAGCAATGCAACGTCGGCAGCCAACGCCTGGAGGTTGTCTCCATCGCGATTGAGAGGCTCGCTTACGAGGCGTTGTCCAATACGGTTGGTTGCCGTGGCTACGGTGATTGGTGAAGCGTTTTGAGCCACAGCTTGCGTCTGCTTCTTGTTGCGTTTCTTCTTCGCTTTGGCGCCACACGAACGACTGGGTTCGGTGCTAGGAGCGGATGGACTTGTGTCGCGAGATGTTGCCTTGCTCGGCTCGGGTGAACTCGCCTCTAGTGAAGCAATCTCGGTAACGGTATCGCAGCGATCATGGCGCGCTGCCTCTGTCGACCCTTGCTGTCTCTTTACCGCGTACATGTCGTTGAATCCACTGTCGGCGGGTATGCTTTCGTCGCCCACTTTCTCTCGTGAGACAAAATGCTTGAGCTTCGCTTTCCATTTGCGATCCGACGTGAGCTCCCAGATGTGTTGACCGGATGCGTTTGTCCCCGAACACGTGGCACCATGCAACACGAGCCACGCCAACAGCTCTGGGTCACCGTTTCGAACAGCAATGTGAGTAAAGGGCTCCTGTGAGTGCATCGTCGTCGTGTTGAGGTCGCGGAAGTTGTCGGCCTCCAGAATGAGCTTGACCACCGATGAGTAGCCCTTCCTCGCGGCGCAGTGCACGGCCAACGTATCGGGTAGCTGGAGATCTTGAAATGTTTCAGGTTGCAACTCCAAGACATGACGATTCCTCCAGTATGTGGGCTGATTCTCCAAGGCACCCATTTGAATCAACCACTCGACGAGCAGCAAGTCGTTTGCCGGACCTGCAGCAGCATGATGGAGAAGCGAACAAAGCTCGACGTGTCGATCTGGCAATGTCATCGTAAGCACAGCAGGGGCCGCGGCAACACGGCACTTGAATTCTTCCAGCTGCTCGCCCTGCAGCGGAACTGGACTCGTCTCCAGCATTTTGTACACTGCGTTGAATTCTTCTGCTGCCACAGCGCATGGCTTTGCCTCCGAGTGCGGAGAGCCAAACGCAGCTGAGATCCATGTTGGTGTCGCAGGAAAGGTGAAGTAGTCTCTTTCGATCCGAGACGAATCTCCAAATGTCCGAAAAATGATGACCGCTGCTTGGCGGCATTGGTCGTTCAGTTCTCCTCCAGGGTCAACGTGAGCATCCAGCTTCGCGAGCAATGGAACCACCACAGCGTTCTCAACTGCACGGAAACGCTGAATACCCCGCCCTATCATTCGGTTCAACTGGTCACGGTGACCGAGCGTATCGCATAGCGAATCGAACATGTCCGTGAGATCATCAGTGAGCTTGAGTGCGTCCCTCGACAGCACTCGAGACCCAAACAGTTCTTCACGGCACAAGTCAGCGACGCTGAATAAAAACGTACTCCACGAAGTTGCCGGTGCGACCGCCAGCCCCGAGAAATCGTTGTTTTCGAGCAGGCCAAGAATGTGAGAAAGATGCTTCATTCGTCCTTTCTCCACAACCGATTTTGCTCGGTCGGGTCGTGCGGTCACGCGCTTGTTCAGAATCGTCACTTCAAGTAGGTTGTGGCTTGCCAAAAACGACCGTGCAAAAGAGCCGTCCGTCGCAGCCGCGCGAGACGGCGTGAACACCGAGGCCTCGTAGACTGCGATGGCGTCTTCGATGAACGGGATCGCGTCGAGGAACTGGCGCGTGCAGAGCGCCGAGTACACATGGCAAAGCGCTCGAAACAGCCCAACGACCAACAGATCGTGTCCAATCGTGAGGTACCAGGTATGTAGATCGAGGAGCACACACCCGGCCAAGAGCGGGTTCACGCGCATGTGCGTCGTGACGACGTCCAATCCCTGGAGCCGTTCGTACAGCACTTGCTTGCGGTTGCACATGGCACTGCGGTCGTTGTCGGATACCAACGAGTCGCCCAGCCGTCGCTGGAGATCCCGCAAGTGCGTGATCGAGAGACTGGTCGTGCGTGCGAGCCCACGGTCGCCTTGCAGGGCAGCGATGGACCGGATCCAGCAGATGCAGCTGAAGACAAGCCGCGTGGAGATCTCGCCTGTCTTGCGGAACGTATCGAACGGCGCTAGAAACCACGGCTGGAGGCCGTGCGCACTCGAACTGGCATCGACGCCGCCTGACTCGTCCAGCAGATTCAAGAGGTCCGGCAAGTGATGCAAGAAAAACTCGGGTAGGTGGCCCCACCCAGGCACGACGAAATGCCGTGTGGTCTCTTCGTCGTATCGCATGCCCGATCGATTCATCCGCACTGGTACTCGTTGGGATACCAACCGCAAGAGACTCACAATCCCAACCATGTCGACCAGCACGGTACCAGAAAGGTACTGGTAGCGAATCGCCGAGGCGTCGTCGCTGGGCTGCCACGCTGCCTGCACGTGCGCAACGAGCTGCGAGATTTCCGGTAGCGACAGGCGGTCTTGGATCAATTCCGAGAGGGTGCCACCATCGCGAAGCGCGTCCGGATGCCGCATTTCCAGATTCGCGACCACAAACTCCGCGCTATCGATCGCGACTTTCGCGACGACGGTCGCTTCGACAAGCGTCTTTGTTTCGCGCTTGACGTTGTAAAAGGCCGTGTACACGGCTTCGCTGAGCTCATCCAGCTCCATCAGCGTACAGGCGAGCTCTGTCTCAAAGTCGTCCGAGAAGACGCCGACCTGGAGCTGCGTGTCGTCGGTCGTGGCGAGCGACGGCGACACGGACGCTAACGGTGTACCGTCGTCCGATCCTGGGTCATCGTCGTCTGGAAAGTAGTCGTCGGGCAGTGCTAGTACAGCGTAGAAGCTCGTAACATCGAGCGCGTCGTTCTTGGTCCCTTGCTGTGCCAGTCCGTCGGCGAGCGCTGCGCACGCGTGTGTCAACATCTCCATCCACTGTTTCATTCGCTCGACGAAATGACGGTGCGTGTCGTCGGCCGCGTCACCGAGAAACGATGCCACACGCGTACGCAACGTGATGGCCGACGCGCACGCCGCGAGTGCGCGCGGCAGACGCTGCAGCAGCGCCGGTGAGAAGGACGTGGGCGCCGCCGCGATCGCATGGACGATCCGATCGTAGCCATCCAGCGCGAGGTTCCTGTCGTTGTTGGATGCGCCAAGACCGGTATTGCCGGCATGCTGTAACCACGAGAGAAAGTACGACGTCGCACGCTTGTACTTGGCGTACGTGCCGCGCGGGAACGCGCTCGAGGACGCGGAGGAATGCGGTGAGCGCGACATCGGGACGATGGTTGTCTCTCCTATTTCCTTCTCAAGAAAGCGAAGGTACTGATTTAGAAACTGTTGAAGCTACGGCACCAAAGTCCCTTGCTGGGTCGTACAACACGGGACACGAGAATGACCACCACTCCTAAAAAAATCGCCAACTTCGTTGGCGCGAAGTTCAAACGTCTCCACCACACTACATCAGTAGGTTAATACTCCTTCTTCTACAGTACATCGTGGTAAGTACTGCTTTAGTTCGACATGTGGGCGTGAGTGTCTGGCCCAGTCATTGCAACAGCAACAACGGCAATCGAGGTCGCCTTCGATCATGGCGTCGCCGCCATCGCCGCCGCCTTCCTCTGCGTCTACCGACGCGTTCCCGCACGGCACGTACACCAAATACAAGCGCGCGACGTCGTACTTTCTCACATGGCTGCTGCGCGCGCGCCGCAGCACTGGCGTTGGCGCCATGGGAGGCGAGCCCACGCAGGCGCAATCGTTGGACGTCTACGATCGCATCGTCCATTCGATCGCCACTGACCCCACAGTACTGACGCCGGCGCTGCTGCGGGAGTTTCCGCGTGCATTGCAGGCGTGTGAGTCTGCGATCACGCTGCGCACACGCGTCGCCGTCTTCTTTGGTGCCGCGGCCGACGACACGCACCAGCATTTCCTCGATCGCATGGTGATGTGGTTGACGTCGCTGAAGCAGGCTGGCGCATCAGCACGAGCCGAGAACAGTGAGGGGACAACTAGTGACAATCGAGAAGACGAGCCAAAGGATCTCGACTGCTCGAATTACTACGACGTGCTGGCGCTGCCGGATGACTACTTTACGAACGAAGAGAAGTCCAACGAAGTCGACGCGTCCCTGCCGGCGTCGGCTACGCCAGCGCTCTCCAGAGCTGACCGCAAGCGACTACAGGACGACGCGTTTGAGAACGATCTGTATACGGAAGTGGCGTGTATGTTTATGGAGTTGGAGGAGCTCAGCGAGGCCGTGTACGCAGCCTTTTACGACGTCAAGCGCGAGAAGAAGACGCTCCTCGAGGCCGCCGTGGTCAGCAAAGTTGCGATCGACTGTGCGCTGTCGGTCATTGCCAACTTTCAACTCCATCACCCATCGATCCGCAATGCACAAGACCTCGCCAAGCTCGTGAGGGATCGCATGTCGCTTGACCAGATGAGCCGCCTGGTCGCGACGGTCACGTTGGCGTGGAAATCCAGTGACGAAGTCAAGTACCAATACGTTCCCGGCACCGTGCTGGTCGACTACGTCGGAATCGAAGCAGTGCTATCAGCGTTCAGTCCGCTCGCGGTAGCCAAGAAAGACGGTCGGTTCAATCCGTGGGACCCGCTTTTCGACGCCGTACCGTACAACGAAGAGACCACGCAGGACTTTGTGGTGCCGAAGTGGTCCGCGATGTCGAACTTCTTCGTGAGCTGTTTGCCTCGACTGTTCAACATGCTCACGGATCTCCGTGACTTTAGCGGGGGTCGGTTCGTGCCAGACAGTCTCGAAGCCTGGTTCTTTGCGCCTTTTGAAGAGCTCAAGAAGACCGGCCACGTGTCGATCCATCTCGTCTTCATCTGCAGCTGCTGGGTACGTTCGGTCGCCGCGCTCCAAGGAGACCGAGCTCTCGCACGCACGGTCAGCACCTCCTTCTTCCACATGTGGGATCTGGAAGAACGCCTGACAGCGTCGATCGTGAAGAGCGGCGGGCGCAGTGTTCTCCACGAGAGAATGGAAATGACTCGTGGCAAGATCGAGATGGCTGGGTTTATTGCTCCTATCCTGCGTACAAACCCCCTGTTCGCGGGGCTCGTGATGCTCGACCATCAGATTCGATTCCTCAAACTCGGGAGCGACGTGTTGCTGGTGGCGCTCTTTCGAGCGCTCGGCCATATCTACTCGGCACTGCGCGATCGGCGGTTGCTCGACGAAATCCCGTTTTTGGACGACACGATCCGAGTATTTGAAGCATCGATTTTCTCGCCGTCTCGTGCTGCAGCCACACACGGCTCGTTTGCGCGATCATTTCTTGTGAGCCACAACCTGATTGAAGCGGCCGTCGCGCGCCGCTATGGGTGGCAGACAGCATCCAAGCCGGGTCACAAGCGGTCCATCGTCGAGAAGGGACGGGTAGCCAACATCTCTAGCGTGATACAGCTCATTGAGAACAAGGACTTCTCCGTTCTGCCCCCACAGGCCACAGCGTCTTGGAAGTCGTTGCTGTCGGCGGTTTCGGACGTTTGTCGAGACGAATTGTTTGGATCTCGCCTGCTCTCACGAGATACTCTGCGGTTCAGTGACGACATCATGGACCTCTGCAATTCTCTGTGTGACGAGCTTGACCGCCGTCCGCAGTACGAGCGCATGGTCGCTGGCTCAACCAATCCGACTCGCGCACTGGAGAACGCCATCGTGTTTCCACTGCTGCCGTTGCTCGACGCACTACAAGACCAAGATATCGCTGGCATTGCTTTTGTCGAAGATGATACCATTCGTGGTGACGCACTGCTTGAAGCTGTGGTAGATCGTTCCACGAGAGCAACTTTGTTGTTTGGTCGCCACGCCGCAGCAATCATCACGCGCTTTTTCGGACGACCCGTGTGGGTGGAGAGAAACTACTTCACGCTTCGGCCGACGCCAGCGTGGATTGCGCATGAGTTTGGTAGCTCTCTTCTGGATGCAGTCAACCCGAGCGAAGCGGCTGTTGAAGCCGAGTTCAATGCACTTATGGAGATGCTGAGGACGAGTCCAGGGCCATTACGAGGTGATTTACTTGATGAATTCAAGCGTCGCGTCGTTGGAGCACCCGCTGTGATTGCGATGGTATCCTCAGACCCAGCCGTGGAACTGTGTTCGTTGTTCCACCACGCGGCCGCTGGGCCTGCCCACGACCACCGTCTTGTGGAATGGCTGATCCAGATGGGCGCGCTTGAAGTCGAGCCGACACATTGTCGGAATCCGGAGCAGATCGTGAGTGAGGATTCACCTCCGAGCTTATGCAACGCACTGGCGGTTCACTTTGCGGCGAAGAGAGGACTGACGCGTATCGTGCGGCATATCGTCGTGGCAGGCAACTATCGAGATCTTGATACCCGTACCTACCACACGAAGGAGTCTCTCGCTCAGCTTGCTGTGAAATCCGTCAACAAAACGCTTTGCGCGTGGCTGTGTTTGTCGGGCGCAAACTGCGCAGGCGCGGATGCGTCGGGTAACAGCATTTGGCAGTGTACACAGAACAGGGAATGGAGAGCGCAGCTGAAGGAGCGGGCGAAAATTGACGAATTGCGACCCGACCGACGAGGTTCGAAGCCAGCGGCTCACAGCCTGGACAAACCCGAGATCAGTCTAGAGGAAAGCCGTTCATTAGCAGCAGCGGAAGAAGTGATGCTGCAGTACGCAACCCCGATGGCAGAGCACGAGTCAATTGGCATCCCTGCGGTGGCAATGCCGGCGTTGGAGGCGGATACGTCTGTTCCAGCTGCAGCTGCTGCTGCAGTGAGCACGACGGTAAAGAAGAAGGGACCAAAAAAGAAGAGTAAGAAGAAGACGAAGGCCAAGAGAAGTCCGTCCGAACCGGCAAGCGAGGTGGCCTCGGCGACTCGGCTGATGGGGCAGCTCTTCGACGGTAGCGAACGAGCAAGCGCTGACGCCAAAGTTCAGATGCTCGCTGCAGGGCTCGAGAGGCTCCGAAACGATGCATTCTCGTCGGTTGAAGAGCGGGAATCATGCGCCGAGGCCGTGATCAGGATCTTTGAAAAGTTGGCGACCTCTGCGAACGACATTGTCATGGTTGGGATCCTCTCGGAGAGCGCAGCTGTGCGACAAGAAGTGAAGGACATTGGCCACGCTGCTCGATTGTTAGGCGCTTATTCTCACCACGTCCAAGACCAGGAAGTCAACAAATGGGCCGACTTCGACGCCGAGTCCCCGCTTGCACAGCTCCACGCGATGGTCACACCGGCGACCACCATGCTGTTTCTCCGCTTTTTTGAACTGCTCTTGAAGGGCTCGATCTTGCTGCGGATTTTCAACCAAGCGGCTCTCGAAGCGGAACTGCTGCTGCTGATGGAAGAACTCTTGCTTTCGATCGAGGATCGCGACGTCGGTTTTCGCCAATTTGTGTCCGACTACACGTCCAGTCGCACCGTGGGGAAGCCAACCGCGAGCCTTGCATCCACAGCCGAGGCGAAACGTCATTTCGAGTGGTACACGTCGTTTCACGGCCTGGACGACGGGCTGGAGCTGCATCGCATGGATCGTCTGTGTGGCTGCGAGCACTTCTTGCGCGTCAAGATTGTCGGTGGTCTCGCGAATCCAGCGTTGGCGTCGTGCCGCACGATCATTGACCAAGAGACGCCGTGTTTGTGTCCGACTGCATCATTGCGGGCGCCGAGACCGGCGATGGATTGTCGGATTTCAGGGAGATCGTGCTGGATGCGGCAAAGCAGACAGGGCTCGAGTTGGCGTACGAAGACGACGACTTGGATTTGACGAGCGTCGAGATCTTTGGCTTTACGTTCTCGGCCACGGGCATCGTCCGGACGCAGCAATGAACCTGGCTCGTGGCGTACGGCCCATCGACGTGGAGGCCTTCCTTCATCCCCTGGAGGAGGCGAGAGGGTATCTTTCGAGCGGATGCACATCATGGGCAACGACACCTTAAATCAGTACGTTTCATTGGCGGGAAATCCCTTGGGTTTCCCGCGAGGAAAAAAAGGTCCCGCGAGGGAATAAAAAGCCCGCGTCATCAACCACCTGGCCCACGGGATCTTCCCCTCCGACTCCAGTGCTCAGTCTTCAAGGCCGAGCGCGAGAGGAAGACCCATCGCCACCCTCTTCTTCTCTTCTCTGCCGCTGCGTCGCGACGCCCATGCCGCCGCCATCGTCGTCTCCTCCGTCGAGCGCCGCGTTCCCGCGTGGCGCGTACGCCAAGTACAAGCGCGCGACGGCGTACTTTCTCGCGTGGCTCGTCGACGCCCGTGGCGCCGTGCCGGCCAGCACATCGACCAAAGTGCCGTTGGAGGTCTACGACGCAATTGTCGATGCGATTGCCACGGACCCCGTCGGTGCGCTCACGCCGGCGCTGCTGCAGCGGATGCCGCGTGCGCTCGAGGCCGGCGCGTCGGCCGTCACGTTGCGCACGCGCGTCGCGCTGTTCTTGGGCGACGTGGCCGATGACGCGCATGCGCATTTCCGACAGCGCATGGCCGAGTGGCTGCGTGTGCTCCGACAAGTCCACGCGTCCATGCTGCCCGTAGCGGCGCGCGATCACATTTCGGACGAGACGAGCTACGATTTCTCCAACTACTACGACGTGCTGGCGCTCCCGGACGACTACTTCATGGACGAGAGCGACGCCATGTTGACCAGCGACGACACATCCGACGCGATTGACGATGCGGCCTCGTCTCCCGCGACACAGCTCGTCAAGACGGATCACAAGCGGCTGGACGATGAGGAGGAGGTCGATGCGTTTGTGGACGACGTCCACACGGAACTCGCATACCTCTTTATGGAACTGGACGAGCTCAGCGAAGCTGTTTACGCCGCGTTCCACGACGTCAAGACTGAGAAGAAGACGCTGGTTGACGCGACGGCCGTGGCCAAAGTCGCGATCGATTGTGCTGTGTCGGCCGTCGCGAACTTGCAAGTGCGGTACCCGACGGTGGTGCACGACGGCCGCGATCTGGCGGCATTGATCGAGGACCGCTTGTCGCTCGAGAAGATCACGCAGCTCGTGACGTCGGTCCAGACAGCGTGGATGCCGACCGACGATGCGGCTAATGGACCGTACCAGTACGTCGCCGGCACGATCTTGGTCGACATTGTCAGTACCGTCGCCATACTGGGCGCGCTCTCGAACCGCGCGCTGCCGCGCTTCGAGCCGCTCGGACAACGATACGACGAAGCCACGACACGGCACTTTGTCGTACCTGAGTGGGGCCACCTCCCGCCACTTTTGCTCTTTCATTTGCCGCATCTGTTGAATGTGCTTGCGGATCTACGTGACACGACGCTCCAGCCTACGAGCGGCAGTCTCGAAGCGTGGTTTCTCGGTCCCTTTGACACGTTCAACAAGACTGGTACCGTCTCGTTTGAGCTGATCTTTCGCTGCATCTGTTGGATTCGCTCGGTGGCTGGCTTGCAAGGCGATCGCACGCTCGTGCGTACCGTCAGCCTCTCGATCTCGCACACGCGGAAGCTCAAGCAACGCCTGCGCACGTCCATCACGGGTACGGCCATGCCCTTGAGCGACAATGTGGATGAATTGGTGTACGAAGCGTTCCTTGCGCGCGGTTACATGTCGCCCCAGATGCGCGTGAACCCTGTGCTCGCAGGCTGCATGATGCTCGATCGACACGAGCGGTACCTCTCGCTGGGCCACGAAGCATTGGCGAGCTCGCTGTTTCGGCCTTTCTGCCACGTCTACGCGGCGCTGCGCGATCGCGGTTTGCTTGACGCGATCACGCTGATTGACGACACGATCCACGTGCACGAAACGACAGTGTTTTCGTCAGCACGCGACGGATCGTTTGTGCGGTCGTTTCTCGCGAGCAACGACTTGAACGATGCACGACTCGGACGACGCGCGTCGGCACGTACGACACCACGGAAATCGGGCCCGGAGAAAAGTCGAGTTGCCTCGACGAGTCGATCGCACGTCGTGCGACTGCTCTACGACAACGACTTTTCTGTGGTCGGCGGCAATGCATCGGCATCGTACAGTGATCTCCTCGCGGCTGTGGCTACGCTGTGTCACGATGAATTATTTGGCTCGCGTAGCTTCTCCCGCGACACGCTCCGGCTCAGTGAGGACACGGCCGTCCTGTTCATGCCATTGTGCGAAGTCCTGGACCGACGTGCGCATTTTGACAAGATGCTCGTCAAGTTTAAAGATCCCGTTCGCGCGTTCGGCAATGCGGTCGTGCTTCCGTTGCTGCAATATCTCGATGCGCCCGGCAACGCCGATTTGACGGCATCCGTCCACGGCATGTCAGGCGACATGGTGCGTCAAGCTGCCTCGATCATTTCGTCGACGTTCTCGCCAGCACAGCGCGTGGAGAAGCGCTACTTTATGTTCCCCGCCACGCCTGCTTGGGTGTCGACCGAGTTCTCGTCTTTGTCGCCAGCCGAAGGATCCACTGGATCGGCGGAGGACGAGTTCAAAGCGCTGGCGAAGATCTTGACGAGTGCCCGAAAGCCATTACGCGGTGAGGAGCTTCACGCGTTCAAGCGCCGCGTTGTCGCAACGCCTGCTGTGCTGACGATGGTGTCGTCAAATCCCAAGGACCAGCTGTGGTCGCTTCTCCACCATGTTGCTGCTGGAAAAGCTGAGGACTTGCGGCTTGCCGAGTGGCTCATCCAAATGGGTGCGCTCGTCCACAACCGGCCGCAGACGCAGGCAGACGCCAAGATCCACAACGAATTGGCGGTCCACTGCGCCGCTATCGAAGGGAACAAGAAAATGGTCAAACTCATCTTGGAAGCCTGTAGCTTTCGCGACCTGAACACCACGACGCTGGACACCAAGGAAGCAGTGATCCATCTGGCTGTGCGAGGCGGCCACAAAGAGCTGGTTGCCTGGCTCGTGGTGCAAGGTGCCAAGTCCACGATGGCCAATGCGTCGGGCAAATATGCGTGGGAGCTCGCATCGGACCACAAGTGGGCGTCGTCGCTTCGAGAGGCCTGTGAAACCGAGATGGAAGACGATGAGCGGCGTGCGAAAGACGACGACTTTGGACTGCCGTATCAGAGAAGCCAAGACCAGATGGAGCACGCAGTCGAGTGCGCGCGGCAGGGCATCCACGCAGGGCGTATTCCTACCCGATCCGAAGCCGGAGAGGTGTCCAAGGATAGTGCGTTGGCATCCGGTGACCACCATGCCCAGTTGGAAAGCACCAAGGGCGGTAAGCGAAACAAGAAGCGAAAGGGCCGCAAGAAAGCAACCACGTCGGCACCGCGTCCCCCGCTCGATCGCACGGCCATTGTCACGAAACTCATGGGCCAACTCTTTGTCCAAGACGACGAGAACGCGGATGCAAGCGCCGACAAAATCGAAATGTTCACGGACGACCTCGAGCGACTCGATGACAAGTCTGTCTCTAATGAGGCTCGTGAGGCGTGCTCGGCTCGGGTGCTGTCGATCTTTGATCATTTTGAGCAGTCGATCAACACCATCGTCGCGAGCGGTATCCTATCGCGAAGCGCAGCGGTGATGCAAGAGGCCGAGTACGCGTGCTGGGCCGTGTTCAAGCTCGCGACGTTCGAGCCGAACTTTTGTGCGTGTTGTCTCGAGAAGATTGCGGCTCCGGGAAGTTCCTTTGCGTCTCTCTATGAGCTCGTCACGGCTGCGGTCACGCCGCGCTTTTGCAGCTTCTTCGGGACCATGATGAAGACGAGCCTCTTGATCGGCTATTGCCGTCAGACGAAGGCCCAAGAGGCCATGCTCAAGGTCATGGAAAATCACTTGCTCTCGATCAAGGTCCGTCCGACTGGGTTCCGAGAAATGGTGTGGCTCTACTTTGCCGCGAGGGCCGCGAGTAAAGCGAACAATTGCACTACAGGACCGATCCCACCCGAACTCGAGTGGTACACGTCGAACCATGGCATCCACAACGTCGAAGTACTGTATCGCATGGATATGCTGACGCTCGGCAGCCACTACGCAAAGCTCCGCATTGTCGGCGGTCAAGAGCCTTCAGCGCACGTGCCGTGCCGCAGCCTCACCGTTCTCGACGCGGAATCGCACGGCGGTGTGGCTGTCGTTGTGGCCGACGAGATCGTTGCGTGTGCCGATAGCAAGGAGGATTTGTTCGTCGTTGTTGCGGCCGTGCTCGATGCTGCGAGGGAGAGCGGGCAAGAGGTGCAGTACGCAGACGCGGACTTGGATCAGTCGAGTGTCGTGATCCACGGCTTTGAGTTCTCGGCGTCGAGCGTCGTCCGGAAACAAGTCGTGCGTGGTCTCATTCCATGAGTTACTCGGACTCGGACGCTGTCTTTCGTAGGTAGCAATGGATTGCAATGGAGATGAGTGGCGTTGCGAACGCTTCTTCAATATATGGATTCAAGCAGGAAAAGCGAGCGGACTTGTATAATTCCGAGGTCGGATCGACGTCACACCGCAGTGTCACTGACAGTATACTTCAAGGTGAGGATATGGGGTCAAGAATTCAGCAGGATGCCGAGCTGCCATACAGTATCACAGACAGACAGTATCACCGCGGCCATATCATAATCTATGACCGACGCAGTCCCGAGATTCCTGTGATCCAGTGGCACAGTCTCACTGATACCTGGTTCACACGATAGTCCACTGAACTGCCCAGCGCCTTTTCTGCATTGGAGCCCTTTGCCTCCTAACCAAACATTCCGTGTCACAGCCGCCATGTAGAGATTGGAGAGTGCTCACCAGAGGAGACCTCCTAACTCCTCTCCACTCCGACGCGAGATCCTACAGCAACGATTCACTTCGCAACTCGCCACGTCCGAGCGATTGCCCTACGCTTCCTGTCACTTCGTCTGCGCATCGGTCCTCCCATGAAGCTCCTCGTCGCCACGTCATTCCTCATGGCCGTGGCCGTCTCTGGTGCCAGTGCCAGTGCATCGCGTGTCTTGTTCAACCAAGACAATTGCTTGTCCCCCGAAGTCCACGTCGACTACCCAGGCAACGACCTCACGAACACGACGGCCGCGAACTCGGACGAGTGTTGCCGCCAGTGTGCCGAGCTGCCGCAGTGTGCCGCGTACACGTGGAGTACGTACCAAGGCGGATGGTGCTGGTACAAGAGCAAACGCTCGACCGGTCAGTGGACCGCACCGACCACCGACGGCAAGCCGAACGTCGTGTCGGCCGAGATCTACCGCTGCCACGCGTTGGCCAAGGACACGGATTTGGAAGGCGGCTTTGCCCTCGACAACTTTCAGGCGGATCGGCCAGAGAGCTGCTGCCAGTCGTGCTTCTTGTCCCGTCACTGCACGGGCTTTGCGTGGTCCAACTACAATGGCGGGACGTGCTGGCTCAAGGGCGGCATCGACTTGCGACCCGTGTACAAGCCCGGCGTACAGAGTGCCCACCATTAGGTCGGCACCGCCTGAACGCGAAGAGAAGTAGGTCACGCGGACCGAAGGCGGTGGGGTCGCTTGCATTGCAACAGAGTAATAGAGGATAGCAGTCTTTCTGTTTGAAGACTCCTACCAAGTACCTTTGATACGGGCATCCGAGAAAGCCCTGAGCTCAAAGGCGTGTATTGACCACCACAGAGGCCCCAGTGTCAGGAGACCGATACGCAGTAGTAGTAGTATAGCTGGGCTGCTATGCGCTCCTACTGTAGCGGGATCCCATCATAGAGGAAGCTCAAGCAAATCCATCGTCCGTGCAAGGATATCTGTTGGCCTGAGCGACAGCCCCAACCAACTCTCGCCCAGAGCTTATCATCACAATGCTGCCATGCATTCATACAGTACTATGGTCCGTGGTCGATGTGATATGTCCGCAACGTACTTCAAGGTAGGAAAAGACCCGCGGGGTCCACAGTCTTCCAGATCCTTCAGGTCCTGAAGTTCAGGATGCCGAGCTACCGTATCACAGACGGATAGTATCACTGGAGCCGTCTCACACTACGTGACCACACAGCGTTGAGCTTCCCACAGCGCAGTCCAGTATCAGATCGTGGCCCGTCCGTCCATTGCCCTCTCTTTCACAGCCCGTCACCTCCCGATCGACCATTCCTTGACGCAGTGCGGGGATCCAAGCAACACTGCATCTTAAATGACCATCACGCAGTGTGATTCCCACTGGATGATCCGATAGGCCACTAACTACACCACGTAGTTCCCGTCGATGTGCTCCGCGACGTCCCTGTATGCCACGGACTTTCACTTGGCTATTTGCGACCTCCTCTGCTACACCGCCAGCCACTCAGACTGCGGCTCCCATGAAGCTGCTCGTCATCACCCCACTTGTTGTGCTTGCAGCGCTCGCGAGCGCTGTCCACGCTGACCTCGTCGGCAATATTAATACCACGAGCCGCGTCCTCCAGAGCAACGAGCGGTGCCGAGGCATCGAAGTCCACATGGACTTCCCAGGGAAGGATATTGACGTCGCGTCGCCCAAGAGCTACGTCGACTGCTGCAACCAGTGCGCCACGAACCTCAAGTGTGGTGCGTACACATGGACGTCGTATTAATACCAAGGCGGCACGTGCTGGTTCAAGAGCCAGCACTCGCGCAGCGAGTTCAAAGGCTCGAACGCCGACGGCTCGGCGCACACGATCTCATCCGAGATCTACCGGTGCCCGCCGCTGCTCCAGGACGTGGACCTGGTCAGCGGCTTCGATATTCGCGACGTCCAAATGGAGCGCCCCACGGGCTGCTGCCAAGTGTGCCTCGAGACACCTAGGTGCAATGGGTTCACGTGGACCACCTACAACGGTGGCACGTGCTGGATCAAGGGCGGCAGCTTATTCCTGCCTACGCTAAACTACCAAGGCCGGCGCCCAGTCGTCGTACTACATGGATCTGTGAGTCGGTCTATGTAGGACAGAGCGACAGGCTGTCGACGGCGACGCAAGAGGGAAACCGCGGAGGCTCCACCTCGCGGATGGAGCTCGGATCGCGACAGTCTCCGCTATCTCTAATACTATATAGTACACCATAGCTGGGAATGACGAAACGGATTGACATGAGACCTGTCTTCTTGAATTGCTCGAAGGGCGCGAAGAACCAAACTTCGAGACTCTCTGGCACGAACGACCCGCGATGACGTTTTCGAGATCCGTGAACATGTTGTAGAGCCGATGCAACCAGCTCGCAACGAAGATCGACGTCGCGGGCCTTCGTTGGACTACACGGCACAGGCGAGTGGATTCCATGACTCGCAGCCGCGTGACTCCATGGGAGAGCGCGGCCGTGGCCACCAGCGGCAGTGCGACGACAGCATTGTAGACCTCGCAACGTAGTCATTCGGCAGCGCCAGTACGTTGTCATATATGATGCATTCCAGATCTTGCTCATCTTCCCCTTGCTGCTGCCGCTACCGCTGCTTGCCCCGTCGCTTTTCACCGCTCGTGCGGCCGCAACCACGCAGCCATGCGATCGAGGAAACCTGATGCGTGACGCGCTTGCGCAGGGTGACTGCTGACTTGCAAGTCTTTCAGAGTACGTATATTGAGTTACACCGAGCGAACTCTATACACGGAGGAATCTGTCCTCAGCTTGAATCCCACGACCTGCTTCATGCAGGTCGTGGGAGATGGCGTTGCGCCATACTTGGTCTTGGTTTTCTCCGCTTTCGATCTTGCAAGCGGCCGCGCAGCGTGTCGGTGGACTGGACTCATAGGCACGGGTCTCGGGGATAGCCGGTGTATCGCAAGCCAGTGGCTCGCCACCTTTAAACTGGGACGTGACTGCCGTCATGTAGCCAAGCCGATCGCCCGCGCCGTCCAGAACACAGGTTCCTGCGCGCGCACCCTGCAGGATACTTTGTGCCTGCTCTCTCCTCTCTCCTCTCTCCTCTCTCCGCTCTCCTTCGCTGTCCTCTCTCTCTCGTCCTCACACTCTCTCTTCCGCGCGTCGGCAGCTCCGTCGCCGGTCACCGCCTTCTCGCGTGTTCTTCTGCGCCGAAGCGCCTCTCGTCCGCTCGCCAGCAGCGCCGTAGCCGTTCGCCGCCATCGTGCGTGTTCTTTTGCGCCAAGGCG
>JAADXQ010000275.1:0-17002 GCA_023337915.1 Pythium angustatum | reverse complement strand
CGTCGGTCGGGAATGACGGAGAGGCAACCTCGCCGCCGTTTGGATTTGGAACTACGTTCGCGTTAAGTTCGCCCTCGTTACACTGACCAGTCACCGTACTTAGTTCGAGTACTACAGTACTGACTGCTCACAATTTCGCGCCAAGCCATTCCCATTGCCAACATGTATGGGGCAGGCCCAGCGAATGACGCGGAAACGCGACGCGTACGTGCACGTGCATCGTCCTCCTAGATAGACAGAGAGAGAGACGAAAGGGACTAACGTACTGGTCCTACCTACTGGTCTATCCTTTAGCTCCAAGCCGAGATTGCGCGCCTCCAGCGCGAGCGCGGCGAAGCCGTTGGCATGGTCCAATTGCTCCAAGGCAAACTGAGCGAAGCCGAAGAAGACAATTTTGATCTACGCGCCAACATGATGACGGTCGAAGCCGAGATTACGTACGAGAGCAAAAAGACCGGCGAAGTCATGGCCAAACAAGTCGCGTCGCTCGAGTCGAAGCTCTCGTTCCTCAGCGAGCAGCTCAAGAACGCCGACCGCGTCAAGCTCCGTGCGCTCCGCGAACTCGAGGAGCTCCAGCAAAAGCAGCTACTGGAACAGAAGCGATTGGACGCCGAGAAGCGGTTGTTGGCGACCAAGAAGCGCAAGCACGAGAGCGCGGTCTTTGCCGCGAGCCAGAGCATGATGACGCGGCTGTCGCAGCTCGAGAAACCGCTGCCACCGGCGCCGTCGGCCGCGGCGATGGCCAAGGCCACCAGCTCTGCTGCAGTCGTGTCACCGCCAACGGTACCAGTGACACGCAGTGGTACCGTGACGTCTGCGCACGTGCAGACCGAGCCAACCAGTGCGCGCGAGCGGCTCGCGGTCGAGAACGCCGAGCTGCTTTCGACGCTCATGGGTACGGCATCGCGTGATTTACTGGTGCTGTTCAAGGGCTCGAGTGAACGTGTCGTACCACAAGAAGACAGTGTCATGCATGATGGCACGCACCAAGCCACGGATCTCTCCGAGCCGCAGAGCGAGTCGCATAGTCACAGCCATGGGAGTGAAGCCCGAGGAAGCCAGTACCCCCACACGTTGTCGGCCGCAGACGCTGCCGTGTCCCAAAGCGTATTTTCGCAGATCGCTGGTCACGCACACGCGCAAGTGAAAGCATCGCTGTTGAATTTCGCCAAAGAAGCGAACCTCACACAGGCCGCGTACGTGAACGAGCGCGCCAAAGATCTCCACGATGCGCTCGCGAGCATGCTCCAAGGCGACGAGACTGTGTTGGCGCTCGCGCCCGTCATGGTCCGGTATCTCATTGCACCGTCCGACCTTGAAACGACCGTGCTCTGCAGTGTACTGCGGGTGCTACACACGATCGTGGTCCACAGCGACTGCTTCCAAGAATTCTTGCTCCTTGCGTCGTCGGCGTCGTCGTCCAGCACGGCCCATGACTGTTCTGCAACGATGTCTGCTGCTGCATCCAGTGCACACGGAATGCAGCACCCACGCATTTCGTTCCCGGGCCTTCGCTTCGCCTCGCTCGATGACTTTCTCGCGTCCAAGAAAGACGAGAAACTCGCGTCGCGCGAGCTGCTCTCGTCTCAAACGTACGAACAGCAACTGACCGAGCGCATGCAGATGCAGTCCAAGCTGCTGAGCGCGTTGTGCCGTGTGATCCAGAACAATGCGAACGAGCCGCGCGTGGTCGAGTGTGGGCTGCGGGTCTTAACGCTGTGGGTGGATCTCGGGGTGACCCATCGGGCTGCGCACGCAGATTTCAAAGCGCTCGTCACGAGCAACCTGCTTCAAGAGATCGTCCTCGCGCCAAAAGGGGTCACAGTCAAGCACAAGACACGTGCGCTCGTGGTGCTGCAAGAGCTCGTGTACTTTAGTGAGACATTCCCAGAAATCGAAGCGTCGGCACGGCGCACGCTATTCTTCAATCGCTGTGCAAGGATACTAGGCGGGATCGTGCCAATCTCCCACGCTGCAAGTGCCGGTGTGGCGGCAACCGCGACGACACGCGTCGCTCAAGAAGAAGCCAAGAGCGACCTCCGCGCGCTGCAACATGTCGTCATCCGCCTCTTCTTGACCATTGTGATTACCTACCCGTCCATGGGCATTCGCTTTGTGCTGGAGAGTACCCACGGCCACGCAAACGACGAGGACCACGACCTCTCAGTGATTTATTATCTGTCGCAGCTGCTCCACCGCGAGACGTTCGACGCACGCACACTAGGCCTCGACGCGCTCGACGACGTGCTTCAGAATCCGCAACGGTTAGCGCTCGTCCAAGATGCATTTACACTGCTGTCGCTGCTCGTGCGCTACGTCGATTTATCCCGCGAGCTCGGCGGTCCACACCACGAGTACTCGTTCTTGTCGGTGCTTTACCTACTCAGCTCGTCCAAGTTTGACGTTCCGAAGAACAACACGATCTCCAAGACCGCAGCCGCCCTCGTCACGCTCATGCAGCCTACACCGACATCGTCTTCGTGATCAAATCAAATGCAGCGGGCCATGAACCAACACAGGGAATCCATGGGATAGATAGCGTTCTCTATTTCATGCAGGGAAAAGGAGTCCAGGACAATGCGAGTGACGACGTTACTCAGGCGCGGCGCGAGTTGGACACCAGCGGGCTAGTTTCGAGGCTTCCGTAGCGACCTGGCGTTTGGAGGCGCGGTCCGCTCGTCGGCAATTGCTGCTGGCGTCGGTGCTGCTTGTACTTGTAGCCAGCCGCAACCATGGCCGTCAACATGGCCAAGCCAAAGAAGCTCATGAAAAAGCCGTGCTGGCTGGGCGTCGACGGCGACGTCTTGGTCGAAGTCGACGACGACGGGTCGCTGCCTTCTGCCATGATGGCCGCGACGGCCGCCTCTTGTTCACGAAGGTACTCGGCGTCAATGCGGCGGCACGAGAGCGGGTCGACACGGAGCGCCTTGGAGCAGTTGCAAATCGCGCCGGGGCCTTGCGCACACGTGCCGTAGCCGCCGCAGTAGCTCGTGAGGTTCTTCTCGCGAACGCCTTTCATGTGCGGGTAGAGCGTCTTGGCGCCGGTCCCAAGCCAGCAGTGGTCCACCGACGGCAGCACCGCAGCCGGCATCGGGTAGTTGCTCAGCACGTCGTCGGTCTCGGCGAGGTTGGGCGACGCACCACAGGCGGGGCCACTGTACGGCTTGCGCACGGCCGGGAACGTCACGGCATTGTAGTACTTGGTTGGGTCCGTGAGGCAGCCGCCGTCGTCGCCGTCTTGAGCACAGTTGAACTTGGGGATCGCGCCGACAAAGCCACACGTCTTGCCATCCAGCTTCTTGTAGAGCTGCGTAATGTGCTCGTCCATCCACTGGGCGCGCGCCAGCACAGCCGTCTTGAGCCCCTCGAGTTTGTCGTCGTACGTGCCATTGCACGTCTTGAGGTCCACGGCCGCGCACTGCTTCACGTCCGAGCGCCAGTCGCCCGTACACTTGCTGAGCTGACGCTTCACAGGCTGAGCACTCGCGTCGAGAAAGCCGACGATCGCATCGTTGCTCCAGGGCTGCCCGTCGCTCCGCATCGTCTTCCAGCGCTGGATCATGAGCGACGTGAGCTTGTAGTTGCACATCAAACGCTTCCAGTACGTGTACTGGGGGTAGATCCAGTTCTTGAAGTTGTGCCGCGCGCCGTTGCCGTACGCCAAGTTGAGGTCCCACACCGGGCCCGCGTTAATGGGCTGGTCACGGTCCTTGTGAAAGTACGTACTCCGGCGGTACGCATCGACGTTGAGCGACCACTCGGTGTGGAGAATATAGTCGGCGTACGACCCCAAGTCCACGTGCGCTTCCAAGCCGTCGGGGTTTGTCATGTTGTTCCAGAGGAACCGGTAGAGCTGCGGGAGAAAGCCGGTGGTCGTGTTCACAAAGTGGTCGCGCATGAGCTGTGAGGTCTTGTCACCCGACGGGTACGCCAACAGTGGACGCTCGCCCATGCCAAACTCGTTCTGGTACTGGTCAATCACGACGTTCGGGGAGAAATCGCCGTAGCTCGACGGGTCGTTGTGCCACGCCCAGCCACCGTTGAGCTCGTTGCCACGACACGACGTGTCCATGGTCGCGAGCCCGACACGGTGCTTGCCAAACCCGGGCTTCTCAACCAGCAAATAAATGCCGACGTACTTGGGTGGTGTGCCGGGCGTGTCACTAAAGTACATGGCCACGTGACGCGTCCGCGACGAGTAGCGACCCGTGCCACGGTAGAGCCAGTGGGCCAAGTGGTTGCGCATCAGCGAGCAGTCGACAAACGGACCGTTGAGGATAAAGTCCTTGTCTTCCGGGAGCCCCAAGAACGCGCGGGCGTCGCGGAACTTGACCCCGATCTGGTGCTTGGCAAAGAAGAGACTGGTTTGCCCACGGTAGTTGGTCGTGGCATCGGCGTACTCGTCGGTCGGTGCCGACGCGAAGCAGTTGGGCGTGCCATCGGCGTGGTCGATCACCCGAATGCTCGAGTGCACCGACGCCTTGAGGCAATTCTCGGCCGGGAACCGGAGCTGGTTGCACGTGGGGTCCGGGAACGCACCGCTTTTGGCCGAGAGGATCACGACCGGGAACTCGTGGCACGCTGCCATAGTAAACAAGTCAGTGCCGTGGCATGGCAGCATGGCAGAGAGGAAAGACACGTACTCTTGTCTGCGTGCGACACAGCAGGTGTGGCCGTGGCCGTGGCACCGAGGAGCGCAGCGAGGAGAGCGAAGCGTGTCCACATGATCGATGTCGTGTCGGTGGTATGCCGTGCGAGAAGACTTGGAAAGTGAGTGCGCGAGACCGCTGCCAGCGACGCCCGCTTCCTTCTAGATGGCGCCTCATGCCGGAGGCACCAGCGGCACCAGCGGCAGCAACGTGCGGCAAAAATAGCAAGGCATATCCGTGACCGTAGAGCGTTGGATAGGTGGAAAACCGAGACAGCGTATCTTGAGGAGACATCTAAAACGGGGCAATGGGGCCAAAGTATCTTTGGCAGCATGGGACGGAGCTACTGGTATCAGCCCGTTATCGCGAGTGGCATGACGCGCGACGCGTGTCACGATGCTCTCGACCAACGGAAGGCGAGCAGGACAATGGCGATCCTACGGCGCAAGAAATAGACTGCTGTTTGTTCACAGGCAAGTTCGTGAACGAAAAAAAGCGGTGGCTGTCCCTACACGTGGGTCGCAAGTGTACGAGTAGCTCACAGAGACGCGAGGGAGCAAAATGGTATTCTAGGAGCGTTCACGTGCATAACCTGAGAAGGAGAAACCCAGAAACCAAGCGCGATTGAGCGGGCGTGGGAGCCTGCGCAGCGCGTCATGCGGAGCAGCACGAGCCGTCTGGATTAGTCTTGCTGGCGTCGTCATCACTGCGCCTTGGGCATGATGTGCATGCGCTCATCGTCGGTCGCCGGCCCCAGATAGCGACGGCGCTGGGCGACCATCAACGCAGCCAACACACCGCCAACGAGCACGACCAAGTACCCTGCCTGGCCCCACGTCTGGATGCGCTGCACCGTGTTGTCGTCGACCGTGTCGTTCGCGACGTACGCCTTGGACGGCGTGACTGGGTCACTGGCGCACAGTGGCGGCGTCTTCCCATTGATACACTTGCACGTCGCGCCTGGACCCATGGGACAGTACCCGTTCGCATTGCAAAATCGCGTGTCCGTGCCGGTCGACATCCAGCACGGATCGATCGACGGCTCTTCGAGCGGCGACGGCGTTGCGCACGCCGGTCCGTCGTACGGTTTTCGCACGGGCGGAAACGTCACGGCGTTGATGTACTTGTCCGGGTTCGTCAGACACCCATCGTCGTCGCCGTCGGCAGCGCAATTGTAATTGGGGATGTTGATGGCTTGGGCCCACGCCGCCTTGTCAATCTTGGCGTAGAACTTCCCAATGTTCTCGTCGATCCACTTGGCACGGCTCTTGACCGACGTACGGACGCGATCGACATTGGCGTCGTACGTACCGCCGACATTGACGTTTGCACACGGCACGAGGTTACTAAACCAGTGGAAGCACGGTGCAAACTGACGCTGGAACGGCGCAATCGCGTCGTCAATGAACGCATCGAGGCTGTCGTCACTCCACACGGTCGCACGCAACGCACGCCAGCGCTGGATCGTCAAGGCCGTATACTTGTAGTTGACAAACATGCGCTTCCAGAGAAAGTGGTTCTTGTGGAGCCAGTCGGCTTGGTTCGCGCCGGTACCGTACGCCAAGTTGAAGTCCCACACCGGGCCGGCGTTGATCGGCTGGTCGCGGTCCTTGAAGAAAAACGTGCTGCGACGGAACGCGTCGGTGTTCTGGGACATTTCCGAATGAAGGAAATAGTCAATGAACGAGCCGACGTCGACGTGGCGCTCGAGGTCGTCGGTGTTGGTCATGTTGTCGTACAGCGACCGGTAGAGCTGCGGCAGTGGCCCCGTGCTGGTATTCACGAAAAAGTCCCGCATGCTCTGGGTCAGATCCTTGGCTTTGGGGTGCATGAGCACCGGGCGCTCGCCGGCCCCAAACATGAGGTAGTACTGATCCTTGACCACGTTCGGCGAGTAGACACCGTAGTTCAGTGGGTTCAACTGCCACGCCCAGCCGCCATTGAGCTGCGAAGCGTTGCACTGGTTCGTCAGTGGCGCGAGCGCGACACGGCTCGGGCCGTACGAGATCTTCTCCAGTGCCAAGTAGACGCCGTGGTAGTGGACGGTCTTGGTGGCCGTGTTGCGGACGTAGACAATCATGAACTTGGTACGTGGCGAGTACCGACCGGTGGCGCGGAAGAGCCACTGCGCCATGTGATTACGGATCAAACTGCCATCAATGTGCGGACCGTTGAACACAAACGAGGTCTCGGTTGGGAAGCCCAGCAACGGCGCCGGGGCGTGGAGCGAGACGCTGTACTGGTGCTTGCTGAAGCCGAGGCTCGACTGGCCACGGTACCGCGCCGTCGCACGGTGGATCTCGGTCGTGTTGTCGCTAATACAGTTGATGAGAGCCGAACCGTTGGCGTCGCGTTGGTCCATGACTTCAAGGTCGACTTCCGTCGGGGTCTTGAGGCAGTTCTCGCCAGGGCCGTGCGGTTGGACGCAGTCCCGTGTCGGGAATGGCTGATCCACGGGCGAGATGATCACGATCGGGAACTCAAAGCAGCCTACAGAGACATACACCAACGTTGGTACTGTGTGCCTTTATGGGGACGTATCGTTGGTTCTACGGACCTGTTGGGAGCGGCGCGAGCGTGGGATCGGGCGCCGTGACCTGCGCCATCGCCAACGGTGCGAGGGCGCAGCAGGCGATCGCCACGAGGCGCGTGAGAGCCATCGCCAGTCGCATCGCACAGTGGATATGAGGTGAGGAGGGCGAAGAGGAGAGGAGATGATGCGGCGTTGCCTGTGAAAGGCAAAGTGCGTTTCTATCGGCGCGGCGCCAACGACCAACGAACAGATATCCAAACGACCAACGATACTCCAACGGAAATCCGGAAAACGCGATCCAAACAAAGGAAAAAACCCAGCTAGCCAACGTTTTTTGTTTGGTGGGCCGGTCTTTCTCTGTTTTCTGCTTGGGTGATTCTTTTTTTTCGTCTCTGTTTTCCACCTTTTTTGAAGGTGCGTCTGCGACGTTCCGCACGAACGGATTGCGAATCGCTTTCGAACCTGCGCCCCCGTCGGGGGCCCCGAAGGCCATTGATTGGTCCGATCCGAATGAGCGAAGGCGAAAACCTGAGTGTTCACACGTCGCAGATACCAGGATTCCAAGGATCCACGACCAGGTGATGGTCGTGGATCCTCCTGCGCCGCCCGTTGCCGACTCCCTCGCATTCCCGGTGTCTTCCCTCCCACTTGCTCGGTAGTAGGGAAGCAGTTGGGTGAACAACTTGACTGACTGAATCTGAAATGCGATCGCTACGGTGCCGCCTCGTGACTGTCGTCAGTCGTGCAGCCGCCCAGTGCTACCAAGGCTGACAGTCTAGAGCCTGGCTGTAGGGCACTGCTGCCATCCTGGGTACCGAACCGAAGGACCGTTCAGTGCCCATGGAGTTGTAGTTGAACGAACTTGGTACTGGGACGATTGTTGGGAGGTAGAGAGCAGGAGTTGGAGGCTAGATCTATGGGGTCGGCGACATTGATAGCAGCGCCAGGATCACTGCTCTGGGTCTCGCCACGTCGACTGTTAGTTGACAATATCGATCTGCCCGATGGGGCTGCCTGGTTGACCTCCGATGCTGAGTAACCGCCGTGCGCCAAAGGGCAAAGCTGCATCTGCGACGTGTGTGGAGTGGTGGGTTGAAGCTTGGCTCAAATTACCGGTATACAGCGCGGTATACCGATTGGGTTCGCAACGTGGCACCATGCCGTGGCAAGATAGCTGCGATTTCCAGAAGGATCAACATGGGAACAATGGCGGCGACGCGGATGGCCTGTCGGCTCCTGCTGCTGAGCGCAATCGTGCTCCTCACAAACAGCATGGTGTCGGCCGACTACACGAAGAAAGACGCAGTCGTGATTCTGACCGAGAAGAACTTTGAGAAAGAAGTGCTGAACAGTCCGGACTATTGGCTCGTTGAGTTCTACGCTCCGTGGTGCGTCTTCGTTTGCGGCGACATCGCTAGTTGTTGGTTCATAGTCACGAGTGGACTAATGTGTGTATTAGGTGTGGTCACTGCAAGAACTTGGAGCCGGAGTACAAGGCCGCGGCAAAGAAGCTGAAGTCACATGTACGATCGGGTTCGTTGGATCCATCATAAGTAGGATACGGCTGATCGCTTCATACTTCGTTGTGACAGGCTCGTCTTGGTGCTGTCGACGCGACAGCGCACGCAGCACTCGCGCAAAAGTACAAGGTCCAAGGCTATCCGACGATCAAAGGTATGCGAGAGAGGGAACCGTCCGGCTTTGAGAGAGGGAATACTCATTGTGCACTACACCGCAGAGTTTGGTGCGAACAAGAAGAAGCCGCGCGATTATCAGGGCGGTCGTACCCGCAAGGATATCGTACAGTACGTCAAGAACTCGGACGAAGCAAAAAAACTGGGCGTCAGCGGCGTCTCGGTCGAGACGCTCGAGTACAAGTCGATGCACTCGTTCTTGCAACAAGATGAGACGACGCCGACGGCCATTTTCTTTGGCAGTCGTCGGAAGAATGGAGGGGCTGCGACCAAGCCGCCATCCTGGGTGAACTCGTTGGCCCAGCACTTTGTGAAGGAAGTGAAGAAAACCAAGAAGAAGATGACCACCGAGCCGACCGTGCGTGTCGTGTTTGTCCCAGGCAGCGAAGAGAACATCGCCAAGCACTTGCAGATCGAGGACGAGCTTCCAGCGCTGGTGTTCATTGACGGTACCAACACCAAGTTTTTGTCGGCGTCGGGAAGCGCGATTTCGAGCGAGGCGAGTGCGAAGAAGTTCATCGCGAGCGCGTTGGCTGCGACAGACGAAACCCGTGAAACGTGGACGTTGCTCCCGTTGTTCCCTGCCCCGGAAGTCGCGAAGAAGAAACCGCGTGTCCAGCTCGACCAATTGAACGAGCAGGAGATCACGATGTGCCTTGCGAAGAAGGGCAAGATGTGCGTCGTTGTCACGAAGAGCGCCGATGTGGACAACAGCGACATGATCAAGGAACTCGCGAAGCGCTACCGCCGCGATCCGTTCCGGTTCCTCGTCGCTGAAAAGAGCGATGCTACGTTCCTTCAGCTCTCGAGCTTTCTCGAAGTCTCGGATCCTGTTGCACTCGTGCTGAAGCCCGGCAAGGCCATCAAGTTCACAGGTACTGTACTGTGTCATGTTGATAGCTGTCACTTGTCGAGCAGCCAACTGATTCGTTCCCAAACCTTGTAGACCACACTGGCGCTGCCGACGAGGCGGGCTTGATCCAGTTCCTCGACCGCATCATCGACGGATCGACGCAGTTCCGTGTGTCCAAGCGTTCTGTCGATGAGCTGTTTGCTGCGCGTGACGAAGAGAAGCCGAGCGACGTCCATGAAGAGTTGTAGTTGGGGTAGATCTTGTGTTGGTTCACACACGTCGCAGACTGTACTAGGTTCGCACGCACTGAGATGCTACCTTAAGTACGCTCGAATGAAAGCGCTCCAACCAGCGGCTCCAAAAGTTTGGCCAATATCGAACAAGCACCTCGCATCGAAAATGTCCGAACAGAAGTTGAACGATGCCGTAGCGAAGATGATGGACTCGCTGGACCGCAAGGTGCTGCGTGACTTCCAGGTACGACGCGACGGCGCTACCGCACGAGCAAAAAATCCAGCTCACTGATGTTGCGTGGTCTTGTAGAAAGGCGGCTACGTGTGCGCGGCCAACTGCTTCGACAACAAAGGCTGGAACACGGAGCAGGTCCAGGCGTGCGTTGAGCGCTGCCAGATGCCCATGCAGCAGGTCCAGCAGTACATGCAGTCGGAGATGCAGTCGTTCCAGAACCGCCTGCAGCGCTGCGCCATGGAGTGCCAGGACCGCGCGCGCGACGCGCTGCCAACGAGCGGCAACCCGAGCGAGGCGCAGATGGCTGGTGTCGAGAAGGACATGCAGAAGTGCATCAGCTCGTGCGTCGACACACACCTCAAGATGTTGCCGACACTGGAGAAGCGCATCGGTGACGCTGTCGGTCAGGTCAAGCGCGGCTAGAATAGCGAAGAAGGCCAAGAAGCTGGTTGTATTTTCGCGGCAGTTTGGCAAGCACTAGAGTACAGATCTGACTAGAGAAAAGCCTTGATGGTTTGAAAGAGTGCCGAGAACGTTTGCCTTGAGGGAGACACAGAGTAGGCTTCTTGTGTGTCTCTCTATAGCGCCGTGAGCTCGTGGGTTGCTGGCTTCTTCGTTCCCACGGGGTCTTCGGCGCTCATGAAATCATTCCCGCTTCCAACCGACGACAAGCGCGAGTCCCGCGCATCAGAGAGCTCTGTGCCACGTTGTGTGGTGCGGGATGTAGAGGATCGTTTGCTGTGCGATACTGTCTTTTCACTACTGGAGCCCTGGGCTGCGGCCGCTTCGGCCGCGCGTGCGCGTTGCTTGCGGCGCCGTCGTAGCATCCACTCGTACGTGCCGTAGCCGAGCATGTGCAGGTAGACGTGAAACCCGAGCAGGATAAAATACATGAGCGTGCATGGTACGGATATCAGCAGCAGCCCGATGAGCACGCCCTGCATCGCAATGCGGATGTCGCTCGTTGTCTCGTAAGGCAAGTCGAGCCATACGAGGCACATGGATGCGTAGATTGTCTGAGAGAGGAACTGGACCGTGCCAGCGACCGCGATCGTGAAGAACTGCGCATAGTTTGCCTTGCCGACACAGGTCTGCAGCCTACAGCAGCACAGTACTCAAATGTCAGATCTCCTTCTGCGGCCTTCAAGACCAGAACTACGATCTCGTACCAAGTGCAATGGTGGTCGAGGCCGGGCACGGCCTTGCGACACACGGCGCAGTACCGCGTTTTCTCCCAGCGTGGCCCACTCAACTTGAATCCGAGCCAGCCGTTCGGCAACGTTTCCTACGGATGCGAACTACGTGAGCAACGAATCGCACACGCTGACAAAAACGAGTGAGGAGACATACCTCCACCGGTCGAGACGGATCAATCGTTTCGCAGGACCACCACGAGATTGCAATGAGGAACATCGCTGGCACGTGCAGAATCAGCATGACGATGGTCTACGCGACGGTACAATATGAGTTCAAATCCACCAATTCATCAGTAAAACAGCGCCCACGTACCAATGGCTTGAGGCCGACCGAGATGTCTTTCTCGGCGTGCAACAGGAACGAGCCGGCGGCAAAGTACAGCAGCACGGCCGATACGACATGGCCAGTGCACGAGATCACTTGATCCGACGAGCACGGTCCTTCCAGTCCATTCACGCGCACCGGCCCGCGCGGCGAGAGACCACCGCTGCTGCTGGTCGTATTGTCGGCATTGCTTCCAGTTGGGGACGCCGCCGCTGGCTGCCGTTCGGTCGCCTCGTGAATTGCAATCGCTGTTGCGTCCGCTGTCGCATGCATGACGGTCGCTGCGCGCTGCTGCCTCCAGCTGTTGCTGCTGTTGCTCGTTGCTGTGGCTCTCGATTTGGACGTGCGACCGCTGGAGTCCGCCAAAGGAACGCGCGCTGCCGTTTCCGCCCGAGAACCCGCACGCGCCGAAAATGGGATCGGAGAAATCAGGCACGAAGGGGTACACTGGAAGGGGTACAGTACCCATCGGCCAATGTGTTTCGAACACTTGTTTCCAACATTTCCAACTTTCCCAAACAAGACAAGGTCTATTTTGGTAAATTCGCCAATTGGCCGTGAAATTCAATCAAACGTTTGATTGACCAGTTCCTTCGGGCCAGTAGTGTACGTCACCGAATGACGACGACGTCGAGAGGCAACTTGTTGGATGGCGCTGCGTCGCGTCCCCGCGTGACTGCGTCTACGGCGCCTACGACGCGTGCCTGGCTAACACAGCTGAATGACGTCATCAGTGCCGCGAGCCGCCGCCTTTTCCAGTCGCAGCTCGTGCTACGCGCCGCCAGCGAGCGCGAGATCCGAGCGCAGTTACCGGAGCTCTGTGCATTGGCGTCGTCGATCTGCCGGGCGGCCGCAACGTCCGCTACGCAACGACAGGCGCTTCGTACAGCATTTGATGATCCACATGCACAGTGGCTCAGTCGCGGCGCGGTCGAGAGCGGTGCCAGCGGTTTCTTTTGCCATTTACTACTGCGTGAGACCGCCGTGATTGCCAACGAACGACAACGAGACGACGACGAAGACGAGGTCTACGAAGGCGACGGTGCGAGCCGCTTGGTCGTCCAAGTGCTGCTCGATCCGGTACTCAAGGGATGCGACGAGCGGATTGTCGAGAGTGGCCATGCTGCTGGCCATCGTGCGTGTGAGTGGCGTTTTGAAAAGCCCAAGTACTACGCGATGGTCTGCGCGAGTTTGTGGGAGACGCTGCTCCCGTTCCTCGCACGCGCGGCGCGGCAGCACACGGTCCAGTTTGGTGATGTGTTGAACAAGATCTTGCAGACGCGTCGTGCGCGTGGCGACCGTCCAGTGAACTGTCGCTTTGCCCAAGTCGCAGGCTTCTGGCGACTGCTCGAAGCCGTTGGCGATGCCAAGACGCTCGACCAGAATCCCGACGTATACGAGCTATTGCCCAAGATGCTGGCGTTTGTCGTGCGCTGGAGCGTGCTCTGCGAACCAGAAGGTGACCGAGAACAAGTTATCGTCTCGGGCTCGGACGCGCTCGTCGATCCGTACGCTCGATTCTACGATTTGCTGCTCGAGAAGTTTTTGGAGGGCATGCAAGAGTTTTTGTTCAAGTGCAGCCACGCGACGCGCGTCACTTGCGTTGCATTCCGTAGCATTCTGGAACTCCATCTGAGCTCGAGACCAGCAACGTCAAGCTCCGAGCGAGTTCGCTTCACGGCGCTCACGGCGGCGGCGTGTTGCCTCGTGAAAGGGCTCGCGTCGGAGGCGAGTGAGCTCATCAAGAACCAGAGCTCCGTTGTTCTCTCAAGACCAGGCAATCCTACCTTCCTGATGGTGATCGGCATGGTCAGCCATATTGACTCGATGGATGTTTCGAGTGTGCTGTCGATGGTGCATGAGCTACTTGATCGCTACGAAGAACTGTCAGCGTCGCAGCACGACCGGCAAGAGATCCTTTTGTGGGTGATGTATGTGATTGTGTGTCGTCAGCAATCACTTGATGCAACAACGAACAAGGACGTGATGCCATTTATACGTCTGCAAGGCCGCATTTGCGCGGTGAAAATTGAAGATCTTCAGCTCATGCCTCTCCATTGGATGGAGGTCGTCTGGAAAGTCTGCTTGGGTATGCATGATGATGAAGTCGCTGCCTTCGTGGAAGAAGCACGAGTGTTCCGATTGGCGGCAATCAAGCTCGAGAGTGGAACGACGCCTCCTCCATGGGAAGAGATCATTCAGCAGGTACCAGCTCGTCGTCTCAACCAGTACCCGTCTGTGATGGCGATTCTCGGATCACCATATCCAAAGTCACTGAAGCGAACCGACCTTTCCCCAGAACAAGTGGGTGGTGAAGTGGTGGAGAAACTCGTGCACCAGATATCGAAGAAGCGCCGTCGTCTCCGTCGTGACGTCATCGTACTAAGTGAAGAACACGAAGAGTCTCGACAGAACGCGCTCCTGCTGCCCGAAGTGATGGAACGTATCTCGTCTTTCATGAGCGCGAAGCGTCTCTGCCGGCTCTCGCTCGTGTGCAGAGCATTTGCTGGTGTCACCCGCAGTGAACGCCTTTGGAAGCCGCTGTATGTGCAGCTCGTCCGGCCATTAAAGGTCACGTGCCGTCATGGCGTGGAGTACGAGCACTATTGGCGATCCATGTATCAAGCCAAGTACGTGGCGATCAAGAGGATGCGGAGTAGACAGCTTGCAGCGGCACGCAAAGCCCGCCAGACCCAAGATATGGCATTTTGCTGGCACGAGGACGACCACGAGCTCCGCATGAGCGTGACCATCAGCTCGGCGCAACTATGCCGAGAATGCGGCTGTAATCAATTGTTCGCGACGAATGACGCTGCCAAAAGCCATCGCCTGTTGCATCAGAAATATCGCTGCCCAAACGCCGAGTGCCGAGAGGCACTCACCAGCGCATCGGCCTTGAAGCAGCATGTAAGGGATGTTCACCCACCGAAGCCGACAGTGACAACGACAACAGTCCCTGCACCAACGAAGCGAAAGAATACTGATGAAAGGAAGGACGAGCCTAGCTCACTGTTAGTCAGCGACGCGGCCGACAAACGCACCTTCCATTGCTCAGTCGACGGCTGTAGCCGATCGTACAAATCTCTGAAGTGGCTGCAGACTCACATGCGGCGCGCACACGCTGAAGATCCGACAGAAGCAATGGCCGTTAAAGAATGAAGCACGCTGGTTATAGTCAGCTATTCTTGTCGAGCGAGTTTGCGCCACCAGTCAGCTTCGACTGGTCTTCTAAGCAAGACCGGCATTTTTTGTGATCTGATCATGACACGCAAGGTCGCCGATGATGTCGCTACGAGTGAGGTTGTCTGGGCCGCAGCCGAGCGCATTGGCAAATCCAGCAACGCACAGGACGTCAACCGTATCTGCGAATATTTGATCAGGTATGATGGTACTCCCTCGATCGTGATCTACCCAGCCATGACTTACGATTCGTCGCAGCAAACACTGGTTCCAGACGGCTGGGGATCTACGTGTCGCGCGAGATAACGCACAAGAATGGCTCTCGTACGTTCCACTCTGCCGAACGGGGATTTCTATGGCATACACTATACTCACAATGGGCGGGTGCGTAGGTTGGAGGTGCCTGGCCGCTTGAAGATCGCGATTCAAGAAGTGCTTGATGCGCCACTGGATCTACACTATTCTCCTGGGAAGACTCACAACCAAGATTCATTCTCGACCGCTCTCTACCCGTCCGACTCCAGTGTCGCAGATGCTGTGGGTCATCCTCAATCCAGTGACTGCACGCAATCGTACAACGCGTATTCTGTCACGTACGACACCAGCACCGACGTCGCCGGCGGCTACGATCAGTCACAATACACAGTGACCCAAGATGATGCCTTCACGACTGACGTCCAGGATGATGCGGTTACGGCAGCTGCACACGCCGCAGCGTGGGAAGCTTACTACGCCGCGAATGGATACTATTCTTATGGCACGACGGAAGAAGCTGCTCAGTCGGGGCAGTGGGACGACGGAAGGAGCACAGAGCTTAGCGAGGACGTGGTCGAGGCTCAAGAAGTGGTGGTCGAAGACGCTGTTGCCGCTGAGACTCTGGCCGTACCCAGCTGTGAAGTGTTTGAAAGCACGGGGCACTCTGCGTCCGTCGACCCTGTGTCCGTGCAAGCGGAGACTTGGCGATGTGGGCAATGCACCTTCGTAAACCGCATCGACGTGTCTTTTTGCGACATCTGCAGCGGCCACATTTCGCTCTCCCCTGACGCACACCAAGCGTCTTCGATTTCCGTAGATGCGCCGACACAGGAAGTCGTCGTCGCGGATTTGCACGAGTCGTACTCGTCACGTGCAGAGACCGAAGACGCCGTGACATACTCGGACTCGGTCGTACCGACGGTGGACCCTGCGGCACGCGAGGCGGACACAGAGCCGACCCCATCATCATCGCCCTCCCGGTCTCACACACTCCACCTTCCTCTGTACGTCACGATTCCAAGCCCGTCGAAGCCACTGTCGCCAATGTATTCACCGTCGGCACCCGAGTTTGAAGAGTCCGAGACCGAAGAACCAACGAATACCTCCATGAAGTCGGCCACACTCGTTGTTTGCCACGTGGCTGACGAGAGGAAGGCAACTGAGATCTGTGCGCCAGTTCTCGTGGACGGCGCAGCGTCGTCCTCATCCCCGTCACCGTCGCCGCCCAAGATTGATTACCGAGCGCTAGCATTTAAACGGACGCCATCGCTGCCGTCTGTCACCACGAGCTATTCGGCCCCAACAAATAGCTCCAATACCCCAGTGCGATTGGGTACCGAGTTCAGTTTCTGAAGCACCACTACGGCCAGGAGAAGCGTAGATCTCGGGCAGGCGAGGCAGCGGCATCAGGCCCTCATCAAAATCAAGCAACCGCCCACTTAATCAATCAGACTGTACGCCAGCAAAACGGAGGTCATTGGGTGTACAGTTAATCATCGCAACGTTGATGGTGGATCGTTGAATGGCGAGGCCAGGGATGCCGACAAAACCATCAAAGAAGGGAAATCCCTGTGATTTCAATCTAATCCCTCTTTGAGGCCCACACGTTCCCTTATTTAGCAACCATGTCGTCAGTAGTATCTAACAATGTTCCACCGAAGAAAGGGGATTTGCTAAATACTAAGGATAAGGGCTGACCCCGAAGGCCATAAGAGCATCTCCACCGGTTCAATGTCAAACCTCGACCAAATCCGAAAGCTTCAAACATATATGCGTTATAAGAGGTAGGGTAGTACCGTGGTTGACTATATCAGCGCTCGAGGGTTATATTCCTGCAGATCTGGTGGGT
>JAADXQ010000274.1:0-17009 GCA_023337915.1 Pythium angustatum | reverse complement strand
TGAAGTTGTTGTGACGCTAAACGTGCACTGGCGATCATTTCTGCTGTCGTGTTGTTGGATTTCGTGTCCATGACTCCGACTGATACCTATCAAATCCGATCGAATATTGCATCTTAGAGAGAAGGCAGAATATGCAACCGACCAATGATCGCCGATGTGGATGGTTTTCGCCGTCTTATGCATCCATTCTGTCACTTTCATACAGAGTCAATAGACCTCGACGGTACTCCAACCTGACTACCAGCTCGCGTTCGTTCGCAGGAAGAGGCCAGTTGGGCTCCAACATCAACCACAGAGCGACGAAGATGGTCCGCCCAGCCCTCCTGATTCACAGACTTTCCAGGACTACAGTCCAACGCGTGCCGTCGCGTTGGAATCTGAACATGTTTTCTGGCGTCACCGGCCGGCTCTAGCTGATCATTACCAACAGCACTCCAATCACCGGTGGCGCCAAAACACCACCAAAGCCTGCGCGCCAACAAAAAAGGAACAGACGAGCCAGCTTTTCTGCATACAGCAACCCCACATGGGAAAAGAGCCGCGGCTGCTGCCAAAAAGCTGAACACAAAATTTTATCCAATCCACATCCACAAAAGATGAGATTATTATCATTTCAGCCAATCCACAACTCATTTCAGGATATGGATGTTAAGCGATACGGGCACACTTGAATGATTCCAGGATACTCATTTTTTGTATGTTGTACACCCACTTAACATCCTCTTACCTTCACATCCGCGCTGGTCGTTGGGAATGGGCCACAAGCCCGTGACTCGCGCTGTGACGTGCGACCGACAAATGGATTTACCGTACACACCTCGTGCATTCTTGTTCTCACGGCAGACTCGAAGGAAAGCAGGCGACCACGACCATACGAATTCCGTCCATTCTCCATTCGTCTCTCTTCTCCCTGCTCTCTATCTACCGTCCTCTCTCTCTCAGTGGATATGGGAGCGTCTATGGTGAAACACTGCCTAGGCAGCGGCAGCGCCGCGTCGCCGCGTGACGCGTACGCGTCCTGTAACCCCACACCGCGACGACCGATGCCGTGTTCGAGCCAACAATACCACCACCATCACCACCATCAACCCCACCAAACGCAACAATCCCACCAATCCCACCAACACCACCAACATAACCAACGTTCGCATCCCCACCACCACCCCCACCATCCGCATTCCCAACAACTCCAACAACTCCAACAACTCCAACAACGCCAACAATTGCCCCACCGACCATGCCATCCAACCCACGCCCTCGAGAGTTACCACGCGACGCGTGCGTCGGCCGCGACGCCGCCGCGCAAGCCATCGCCGTACGACCGCTTCCGCCAGGAGCTCCAGCTCCGTAGTGCGGCACTGCCGTTGCCGTTTCAGTGTCAGACGTCGGCGACACGGCGGGAACGGTACGACAGCCGCGAAAGTACGTGCTCGTCGTCGAGCAGCGCCGACGACGAGCTCCTCTTGGCAGCGCACCACCCGCATCACTATCCGTACGGACCACACCACCACGGACACCACTTGCACGAGAAAGACAAGGACCGTCGTCGTCGGTCGTCGAGTCGGCGGTCGCCGGCGCCGGCGCGGTCGTACGCGTCGACGACCATGTCGTCCGAAGACTCGTTCTATCGCGCCC
Organism: Pythium angustatum; assembly: GCA_023337915.1. NCBI lineage: Eukaryota > Oomycota > Peronosporomycetes > Pythiales > Pythiaceae > Pythium > Pythium angustatum. The sequence goes on along the minus strand of JAADXQ010000274.1, from coordinate 15,374 downwards.
ACAGTGTCGTTACACCGGCATCGTCGTCGTCGACCACGAGCTCGCGACGGAGCCGCGTGTCGAGTCCGTCGTTTGGCTTTGACGACTTGCTCCCTGAGGTACGTACGCTGTAGAGAGACATCGATCTGTAGGAGAGACCAAGCACTGATGAACTCATAACTCCCTATCTCTGTAGCACTACGTGTTGGAAGAACTAATTGGCTCGGGCACGACCTCCAAGTGCTACCGCTGCCGCCGCACGACCGACGGACGCGCCTTTGCCTGCAAGATTATCAACAAGCGCCGGCTCGCGTTCGACGCGTTCCAGCGCGACGAAATGGCGACGCAGCTCCGTCAAGAAGTCGACGTCTTGCGTCGCTTGGACCACCCGAACATTGCCAAGCTCGAAGAGTCGTTCGAGAACGACACGTACATACTGCTCCTGATGGAACTGCTCGATGGCGGCGAGCTCTTTGAGACCATCATTGACCGCGTCCGGTTCAGTGAAGCCGATGCCAAGAGCACGGCACGCAGCATTCTCTCGGCGATCCAGTACATGCACGCCCAAGGCATTGTCCACCGCGACATCAAGCCCGAGAATTTGCTCCTTGCGGCCCATGCGTCCCCGGGGAAACCCATGGTGGTCAAGATTGTCGACTTTGGCTTTGCGTCGTCGCTCGACGCGCGTGCGACCATGACGTCGTTCTTGGGTACAGGTGGGTACCTCGCACCCGAAGTGCTCACGCACCAGCCGTACACAGCGGCCGTCGACACGTGGGCGTTCGGCGTCCTTCTCTACTTGATGCTGTGTGGACGGGTGAGTGGCTTCGCGTATTCTCTTGGCTGGATGAAAATGAGAGGGTGACTAATACTGTTTCCTCTTTCTTGTTGCAGCTACCGTTCACGACCGCGATCCAGCTCCAGCCTGGGCAGCGCCTCTCGTCGGTCTACCGGTTGACGTTCCCGGACAAGTACTGGCGCGGCGTGAGCAGCTCGGCGCGTGACTTGCTGACCAAGCTGCTGGTCGTGAACCCGTCGCGACGCCTCACGCCGGCCGAGGCCCTCAAGCACCGCTGGTTCCGCTCGGACGCGTGAGCGTAAGTTCCAGCTCCCTCTACTTGTAGTCAAGTACCTATTATTTATCGTGAAAGCGACGCACGCACCGTGCAGCTTCGCTTGTACGCCACGAACTACCCCACCCAAAAATCCACACGTCACTGACGTATTTATTCACAACAGCGGTACGCCGATCTACGTCTGTGCTTTCGTCTCGTGGTAGGTCATGGTCGTGAGCGACCGCTGGCGCGGTACGATGTCCTCGAACGGGTCCGGTGTCGCAAAGTGCAGGTCGCCGTACTTTGTCCGATCGGCGCCGTCGACCTGGAGCCACAGCCGCCACGCGTGGAGCATCATGCGCGGTGCTGTCTCGTGCTCGACGCCGTAGGTCGCATCGCCGAGAATGGGGAAGCCGTTGTGGGCAAGATGGAGCCGTAACTGATGGCGGCGTCCAGTGAGCGGCCGGAGTAGCACCTTCGTCACGGCTTCGTTCTCGTAGGTCCCGTGGCCCAGCACGAATGCGAGCGTCGCCGACGGTTTCCCTGCGACCGCCACGTCCTCGAGGTTGTTGCGATCGCCAATGCGCATGCGGAACGAGTCGCGACCGGGCTCGGCAATCGGATCGTCAAAGACGTAGGCGACTGGCTCTGGCTCGTCCGGTTCCGATGCCGTCCCAGTTTCACTGGCCACTTCGTACTGGCGTTTCGCCGCGACGCGCGAGCGCTCCTCGTCCAGGAACGCAGTCAATTCATTCACGTACCGGACCTTGTCGACGTTCCCGAGTTCCTTGTACTGTTGTCGCTCGTCCGGCGAGAGCTCGTTCCATTTCACAGTCACGAGTCGCTCTTCTGCGGCCGTCAACGGGCGCGTGCCCGCGGCCTGGAGCTTCAGGACAGCATTCCGGTCAATCTCCAAGAACGACGGACCCATGCGCACGCCTCGTGGATAGTCCCGGTGCTTCATGTGGCCTCGCGTACCCCTCTTCTGGGCCTTGTATCGGTCAAAATCCTCAATGTCCTGGAGCAGGATGCTGAGCTTGGAGAATGCGCACGCGCGCACCCGGAATGGCTGCGATAGTTGCTGATCATGGGTCGCAGTGCCGTAGTAGTCGCGTGGGTGGAACGGCAAGTGGCCACGCACGACTGCGAGATACTCTTTCTGGACACGCTTCTCGCGGAAGAGCTTGCAGGCGAGTGACGTTGCGCTATTTCAAGGAAACAAGGGAGATATACACTTCATCAGATCGTCGATCGGCACAGAACCAACCGTGACACGAGTCAAGAACGTACTCTCGGTCGAGGCCAATGATCATAGCACCCGACGTGGCTGAAGCACATCATACAAGACGAGGCGAGAGTGAGCACGGCACTGCACACACGAGATACGCTAGCATCGCGCGATCGTACCAAAATCGAGCTGGTGGATCCAGCGAAATTTCTCAATCTCGGGGAAATCACGGTACAACTGCAACAGCAACAGAACCACAGTCAATACTACCATCCCAGAGGTAATCCCAAACGCCATTGCCACGCATGGCGGATCGGCCAATACGCACCGCCTTCTCGATCGTGGCGTCAAACGCGCCGTCGAGCCGGTGGTCTTCGCACTTGTTGAGCACGAGAAAGTGGTCGGTCTTGGCGACTACGCGCAGCTTCAGCTCGTCCAACTTCTGCGGCCCACCGCGCCATTCCATTGTCGCCAGCCCGGCGACCGCGGGTGCCGCCGTGGTGCCTGCAGCACCCGCTGCGGCGTCGTCGCCAGGAGCAGTCGGTGGGTCGTCGTCCAGGTGCGACTGCTGGCGCCGCGCCGCGTCGCCACCGCTCGCAGTCGTCATCATCGGACGTGCAGTACTAGTACTCGAGAGCGCACTGCGGTAGAGCTTCTCGACGGCCTTCATGCCGTCGCGACGCGGCAGCTTTGCCGCCGGGAGCATGGCGTCGCGGGACGGCGTCGAGTCCATTCGCTTTGTGGCCATTGACTACTAGAGCACCCTTTTTCGTCGTCGGCATCACGATCTACACCGTGTTTTGTAAAACAGATCACAGAGACTCCTCGAGCTGTAGCCATCTCCAGCAATCTCGAAAATAGTAATACCGGCCCCAGGCGGCCAGACCGGACCTCGCGACCTCGGAGTCTATGATACATACTGGCGCCTAACATCTCTCTCTCGTTCTTCTAATTGGATTGGGTATACGCTGGCAGGAGCTGCGATGCCCAGCGGCAGTGGGCGTCGTTGGACCCGCGCCCCCAGCGCCCTGTGGCTAGCCCACAATCACGCGTGGCCATCATCAAAGGGGGTAAAGTTCGATTTTTCAGCCATCAACGTGCATTCGGTTGGCTATTATTATAATTTGAAAGTCATGATTGGCTAAAATATGCTCGCACTGTCGGATCCTGTATCGAAGGGACAGGCAACCATGGATCGATGTATCCTTCTGCCGGCAGCCATCACACGGCTCCACGGTGGCGCTGTTCTCTCCAGTTCCCGATTCTCTACAGCGCAGGACTTGGTCTCATCCACTACAAAGGGTGTATGTGGTCGAACAAGAAAGGCGAGAGCAAGGGATTGCTCCCAGGGCGCACGACGCTCGGTCCGCTCTTGCTCATGGTGTCGACGCCCGTGGCGGCAATTCTCATTACGCACGTGTTTGTGAACCACGGCGGTTCCGTCCAGTCGTTTCTCGCGGCCCACGAATCGCTCGATGAGATTTGGCCGAGCGCCTTCGACCCGGTCGCGTGGAAGCTCATTGGCACGTTCATGGTGACGCAGCTCGTGCTCATGCGCATTGTGCCCGGCAAGACCTCGTACGGACCCCTCACGCCCGGCGGCAACATTCCAGTGTACAAAGCCAATGGCTTCCAGTGCTTTGTGCTCTCGATCGTGCTCTTTCTCGCCGGTGCGTTCCAGTGGGAGCTCTACTCGGGCGGCATCGTGTACGACTATCTGCCGCGTATCATTGCCGCACTCAACGTCTTTAGCTTTGCGTTCTGCCTCTTTCTGTACGTGAAAGGCGCGTTTTTGTGGGCGTCGTCGAGCGACCACGGCACGTCGGGCAATCCGGTCTTTGACTTTTACTGGGGTACCGAGCTCTATCCGCGCGTGCTCGGCTGGGACGTCAAGCTCTTCACAAACTGCCGCGGCGGGCTCATGTTCTGGGCCGTTGGCATTCTCTCGTACGCGTGCAAGCAGCGCGAGCTCTACGGAAGCGTGAGCGACTCGATGGCCGTGAGCGTTGCGATCCAGCTCGTGTACGTGGCCAAGTTCTTTTGGTGGGAGTCGGGCTACATGCGCAGCATCGACATTATGCACGACCGCGCGGGGTACTACTTGTGCTGGGGCTGCCTCGTGTGGGTCCCTGCCGTCTACACGTCGCAAGCCATGTTCCTCGTCAAGAACCCGATTCACTTGGGGCTCCCTGTCGCGCTTGCGATCTTTGTCGCTGGCGTCTTTTGCGGTGCGTTTGTTTGGCCGGTTCCCTTTTCTATCTGCTGACGTTTACCTGACACTGTGCTTTGATGATCGGTGGTGAATTAGTGTGGATCAACTACGATGCCGATCGCCAGCGCATGCACTTTCGTGAGCGCGATGGCAAGTGCACGGTCTGGGGCAAGAAACCCGAGTTCATTGTCGCCAAGTACACGACCGAGAAGGGCGACATCAACACAAGCTTGCTGCTCACGTGCGGGTGGTGGGGACTCGCGCGGCACTTTCACTACGTGCCCGAGATCCTCGCGTCGCTCTGTTGGACACTTCCTGCGGGCTTTGGGAGTGCAGCGCCGTATTTTTACGTGATCTACTTGACCGTGCTGCTCACGGACCGCGCGTTCCGCGACGACGCACGCTGTGCCCACAAGTACAAGCAGGACTGGCCCAAGTACTGCGAACGCGTCCCGGCGCTGATTCTGCCGGGCGTGTTGTGAGCGTGAGCGTGCGATAGTTGCTCTACTGGTCTCTCGGGTTGTGTTTGTCTGAACGAGAAAACGCGTGGGAGGCGTCTCGCTAATGCGATTGCATTCGATAGGATAAATACTCTAGTAGTAATAGGAGTACGGCGTTGCCGAGCAATCGACGTGGCTTGTGATCGGTCTCCTTCGGTGAGGAGGATGGAGGGAAAGGGCAGCTCATGGCACGTCGAATCGAATGCGCACGAGCCGCTCGAGCAGTGGGTGGTAGAAGCGCACGCGCACGCGGTACGCAAACAAACCAAAGCGCGGGAATTCGCCCAACAGGACACCAATGACAGCGACCATGAACAGTACACCGAACGCGAGCGCGATGATGTACACGATGTCGAGCATGCGCAGCGTGCAGAGCGCGTAGATCACCTCGAACAGCACACGGACGACCGCACAGTGCAAGAGAACTTCGAAGACGTGGACAAAGCCGTCGCGAAGCTTCACTAGTGTCCAAGAGAGAGAGAAGAAAAGTCGCCGTCAGCTTTACCACATTAAGCGCCGCGCCACAGTTGGTTTCTCACCTGCACGGCGCGCGTGACGGCCGCGCGCCTCCGCAAACATCAGCGGCACGCAGAGTGCTGCAGCCCACGGCGTCATGCGAGGCGCAATCATGGGCAGAAAGAGAGAGAGTGGGGGAATGCAGCGGTCTCTCCTGAGGCGAATTTCCCGATTGCGTTGCCGACGCAGGCGCGATTTCGGAGAAAGGCGTTGAAGGGACGTATCCGCCATTTGATTGGCGAAAACGACGTCTCAATAGTATTCATTGGTCAAAATTAGATTTAGTGGGAGGCACACGGTCGAGAAGACATCTTGGGTCAACACTCGGTGTTCATGGCTGCGGCGAGCTGCATGAGCGGGTGGTAGCTGCGCAGGCGGGTGCGCAGCGCAATGAGTCCTTGCTGGGGGACATTGCGGCGCAGCGTGTCGAACAGCGGCTTGATGGAGGAGAGCAGACTCATCTGCACCGCGAGCATTGACGATGCGTCACCGATGGTCGCGAAGCGCAGCCAGACGTTCCAAAAGACCACGCAGGAGTACACCACGTCGAACACGACCTGCACGCCCACTCGCATCGGGACTTTTCGATGCACATTATAGTGGACCAGAAGGAGCAAGAAGGAGATTAGTCCTCTGACCGAAACCAAAGGTGCAGTGTGATGCAGGAAGAGTTTACCTCCGTGACGCGGACGGCGCTGCAGCGCGAACGCGAACGGTGACATGAACGCCATGCGGAGCCGCGGCATTACACGCTCGAACGGCATGATATGTGCTTCTGAGTATTCCTGTGAGGGTGAGAGGCGCGACTGCGGTCGGTTCGCTGAACGGAGTATCGGCGAGTTGTGTGCTTGGAGCGAAGATGTTCTTTCTGGCCACGACCATCACTCTTTCCGGATAAGAGACTGATTGATTGGGTGAAGCGAAGAAATTCGAAGCCGAGACCTCAGACGTGTAAGACTGACAAGCAGCCATTCGATATTTCTGGCCGGAGCAAGAAATATCGAATGCCTGTCTGTCTCTTCACGATTGAGCACCGTGCTCGGAGCGGTGGGAGTACGTTCTCTATTCCATGTCCATGGTGCCGATTGCGGTCGAGAGCTGATACTCAGCACGGATCTGCCTCAACCCGGAAATTTTGTGTAGAACCGACAGAATATGGGAAATAAGAGGCTGCGATTTCAGAGAATGTATGCTCTTGGGACTCTATCCACTGCATGTGCAGATAGAATAGGTAGTGGTTAATGACACATGCCAACTACGACAACGGTGAGTGCGCTTCGTCTAGCACTCTTGGCCGACCGAGCCATCCTTGGGGATATACCAGCAGTGGCCCACGACTTTCGAGCCGCGCACAGTCGAACTGGCCTCCTTTGCGAACTTCCAGTCCTTGCCGAACGTGACAAACTGCGCGCGCATCCACTCTTTCGAGAACGAGAGCTCGAAAAAGCCGTACGGCGAGTCGGCACCGGACCAAACGGTCTTGACGTTGGTCACGTGGGGTGGCGGCGAGCCGATCGACTCGCTCTGGACGCCACCGCCAGCACCGTTCGTGATAAAGTGCGTATTGAACTCACTCGTGTCGTGGCTCTCGGCGTGCGTGTGGCCATTGATAAAGACCTGGACGCCTCCTTTTTCGAGCGCATCGAACCACGTCTTCATCATCGCTGGGTCCATGTGGTAGTGCGGTGAGTAGTGCGAGTTCACAATCTTCCAGTCGGCCTTTGACGCCTGTGTGTCGGCAAGGAGTTGGCTCAGCGAGTCGTCGGTCCAGGCTTTGAACTTGGCCATGCAGGCGCCAAACATGTCGTTGTCGCCGCCAAAGCAGAGCGGGTGGCCACGGTGCACGGTGTTGCAGTTGACGTAGTCGGGGTCGGTCTTCTTCTGCGGACCCACGTAACCGTAGCATTGACAGCACACTTGCTCGGCACCGTGGACCGTCGCGTCGTTCGTGTCGACGTTGTAGATCTCAACTGTCACGCCCGTCGCCGGGTCCTTGATCGTCTCCTTGTAGTAGTGACTCGGCATCTTCCACCGGTCGCCGTTCGGCGAGACGTACGTGCTCTGCGAGGTGAACCGCGCGTCCAACGCATCCAACATCTCTTGGCGGGACGTGCACTTGACCCACTCGTAGTCCCGGTCACCGCAGAGGAACGCCGCGCCGCCGTAGTCGTGGTTGCCCATGACGTTGAGCCACGGGATGTCCTTGAGCTCGGGCTGGTTGTACTTTTCTTCAAACGTCGTCGTGAAGCGCTCGGTCTGGTCCCCCAACCCAACACCGTTCCAGTAAAAGTTGTCGCCGTGGCTCAAAATTGCTTTGGGCTGGAGCTCCTTGGCCGAGATCGCAAGGAGATACGACACTTGGTCCTGGGCCTGCTCGTCGCGGTAGAGACTTTCGCCGTCTTCTTTTTCGTACTTGGCGCAGCACGAGTCGCCAGAGACCGAGACGCCCCAATCGCCGATCGCCAGCGCATGGAGCGAGAACTTGACTTTGGTCGGGTCGCTCGTCGGTGTCGTGCTGGCTTTCTTGTTCGAGCCCGACGACGACGACGACGAATCGTTCGCAGGCTTGACCGTCGCGCGTCCGCTGTTGGCGTCCGAACCGTTGGCGAAGCCGCCGCTGGGTTGCGTCGTGTTCGAGTCGTTGGCGCCGCTGGCTTCGGACGCGGTCGAAGCCTCGTCGCTGGATTTCTGCGTGAAAAAGACGACGCCAACGACCGCCGCGACGACGGCCGTGAGGGCCACGACGCCCAGTACAAGTGCACGCTTGGGACGGCGGCGGTGGCGCGGCGTCTGGTACGGATCGCCGAGCACAGGGCCGCCGTACTTGCCTGGCGAGTCCATCATGGTCGTCAAGAGAGGGAGAAGGGACTAACCGAGGGAACTTGGAGAATGGGAGGGGAGAAGAAGCCGGTCAGTCGATCGGACTAACTCGACTAACCCGTCGTTGTGGCGCGACGGATGGGGGAAGTCCGGACCACCAGCTGGCTTCTTCCGTGTCACCAGTGGGGGGCAGCGAACGGCGACAAAAATCGTAATTTGGTTGCTCTACGATTTATCGGATATACAAGGATATACGATTTCAAACGAATTCCTGTCATTTTTGCTCAATCCCGGCAATAAATTATGAAAGGTATTCGTATAAGGATGTGTCGAGTTAGACATGAGTTGGATTCAGTCTTGTTGCGACGTTGCAAGGGGAAGGGGTTTTAGCAACATACTGTATTGAGATAAGACATGAATGGTATTCAACGATTGGTTAATCAGCGTAGAACTATCTGCCAATCAGAATGCGAATCGTGCTTCAAGAGTCACAGAGGACGCCAGTGGATGCGTTGTTGTGCGAACAGCCGCATGTCACGGTGCATTGTGCCACTGGCGCCATTGCCACCGGTCGGGACGATGGGGAACCACCACCACTGCCACATCTCCCATGGTCTTTCGAGGAGCTTCTGGTTTGTAGGTCTCCTGGCGTCCACGAGGCGAACGGTAGACCACCAACATCGTCACGTTCGTGTGTCGCAGCCTCGAACATCCTCTGCCACGGAGGGATCTGATACACTGTACCACGGGCCTTAAAGCGTCGCCGTGTTTGATGTGAGAAACTTGGCGACGCCAAGTGCCCATCGTCTGTGACACTCGAACGACGAATGCATTAGTCAAGCGCTGTTCACTTGAGTTTCCGACTTCAAGCGTTGGGTTGGGCGGGGTCTCGCACCGGCGAGCACCGATTCTGCTCGGAGAGGGATCACACGGCGCAGCTTTGAGGATTGACGTTGAGTCTACTGAGCGCTATCGTGTCTGTTGTGGAGTTGCCTGATACGATTAAACAAGCACAAACTCAGCGAGCCGAGAGCAGCGGCATGTCACTTTGAAGGACGGTACAGTATTGGTATTCTTATAATTTATAGCCGATGACGCGCCGACCGAAGCTTGCTGGAGCTGCTGACCGTCTCCACTGTGAGAGATTAGCGAGCGATATCGGCCATCGTTGTGGGCGCCGACGTGACTCGTCGAGTGACGGATGTCGTGCGGCTCGTGAAGGATCAATAGTCTCGAACGTGGCATTCGGTGAGATCGCAACTTCAGGCACTGGTCACGCGGAACTGGGGAGTGCAGTAGCTCATCGACTGTCGGTTGTAGTCCATGATATGCAGATTGGTACGTCTTGCTTGACCTCGTGTTGGTCCGTGGGTCCGTGGGTATCGCATCACTTGGGTTTCGCAGTCCAGACGCTGGCAGTATCCCTCGTTGCGACGCTGATTATGTACGTCCCCCCCAGTTGTCTTCGCCAACGTGTCGTGTACTTCCCGTGCAGCGCGGAAGATTCGTAAGGCGCGGGTACTTGAAGCTCATCACCAGCGAGGCATTTGGCTCGCTGACCCACCGTCGCTACTGTACCACGGTCCCGTCGTGTTGATCCACTGGTAGACGCGCACGAGCACGGCCCACGTGCCGACGTACGCAGCGAGGAAGAACCCGACGCGACCGACGCCCACGATCGTCTCGATATCCACACCAGCAACAGGATCCAGCAGCTGCAGTGCCGCGAGGCCACACAGCAGCGCGCTGACGACGACGACCACAACTGTGCGAACCGAAAGGCGTCAGCCTCAACGAACGCGCCGCTATCATCATAGCCCCCAGTGTATAATAGTGGCACGTACCAACCCACGCGCGTCGCAAAGGCGGCGTGGTCACCGTCCACGAGCGAGCGCATCTTATCCACAGCTGTCGAAAGCCTCCCGGCGTCGCAGCATCGTCGGACGCGGCCGCCAGTTTGTCGTCGGCCACGACCACGACCGTTACGACAGCGGCAGCGGCATCCTCGCGGGGGAGAATGCGCGACGGCATCACCACCTACTGGTCTTCTTTGGTTGTGATAATAAAAGGAGGCGGCCCTCCATTCTGGCAGAATGGAGGGCCAGAATGGAGGGGCCGGTCGGCCGCCAGCCTGGCTGGTTGAGCCAGTCACCCTGCGGGAAAGTTGACCCTGAGATTCGACGGGAATCTCGCGGGCAATCGTCGTGTCCACCAAGAACGCCTTGGCCGAGAAGAAATTACGATACACGGTACGTTTGATTTGGATTTTAGTGGGAGTTTGATGCCAGTACCACCGTGTTCTGGACAAATACTCGTCTTGTGGACTGCAAAATGCAGTGCATATCAGGTGCAACACGCTGTGATGCTGTGATGTGTCCAACTGGTGGCGGACACCACACCTGTGAAGCCGTGTTCAGGGTGTTCTGTACAGTACCGGCACGACGGCATTCCACTCATCTCGGACAATGGCCACCATGCTCTCATCTCCGGCCAGTCGGACACATCGACCACTTGCATGCGAGCGACCACCCACAGATTCATAGCGCTTTATGGTACGTTACAACGGATCCAGTACTCCTCACGACACTTGTCCCTAGCACTCTTGGCCGACCGAGCCGTCTTTGGGGATATACCAGCAGTGGCCGACGAGCTTCGACCCTTTCACGGTCGCACTGGCTTCTTCGGCAAATGTCCACTGCGTATCAAACGTAATAAACCGCGTCCGCAACCAGTCTTTCGAGAACGAGAGCTCGAAAAAGCCGTACGGCGACCCAGCGCCCGACCACACGGTCTTGACGCTCGTGACTTCAGGCGGCGGAGCGCCAATAGCTTCACTCTGAATACCACCGCCGGCGCCGTTCGTGATAAAGTGCGTGTTGAAAGTACTGGTATCGTGGCTCTCGGCGTGCGTATGGCCGTTGATAAAGAGCTGGACGCCGCCTTTCTCGAGCGCGTCGAACCACGTCTTCATCATCGGCGGGTCCATGTGGTAGTGCGGCGAGTAGTGCGAGTTGACGATCTTCCAGTCGGCTTTCGATGCCTGTGTGTCGGTAATGAGCTGCTTCAGCGAGTCGTCGGTCCAGGCTTTGAACTTGGCCATGCAGGCGCCAAACATGTTGGTGTCGCCACCAAAACAGAACTTGTGGCCGCGGTGCACGGTGTTGCAGTCGACGTAGTCGGGGTCGGTCTTTTTCTGCGGACCTGCGTAGCCGTAGCACTGACAACAGACTTGCTCGGCGCCGTGGACCGTCGCGTCGTTGGTATCGACGTTGAAAATGTCGACGACCGTGCCCGACGTTGGGTCTTTGTAGGTCTCTTTGTAGTAGTGGCTAGGCAGCTTCCAGCGATCGCCATTGGGCGACACGTAGTTACTCTGTGCCGAGAAGCGCGCATCGAGTGCGTCCAGCATCTCTTTCTCGGAGCCACACTCGACCCACTCGTTGTCTTTCTCGCCACAAATGTACGCCGCGCCGCCGTAGTCGTGGTTGCCCATGACATTGAGCCACGGAATATCCTTCAGTGAATCCTGGTTGTACTTGTTCTCGAACGTATCGCGGAACCGATCGGCTTGGTCGCCCATGGCAATGCCGTTCCAGTAGAAATTGTCGCCGTGGCTGATGATCGCCTTGGGTTTGAGCTCTTCCGCCGACAGCGAGAGCAAGTACGCGACGTTGTCTTGCGCCTGTTCGTCTTTGAAGAGGCTCTCGCCCTTCTCTTTCTTGTACTTGGAACAGCACGAATCGCCCGCAGGGGAGACGCCCCAGTCACCGATCGCGAGCGCATGGAGCGTGAACGAGGCTTTGGTCGGGTCGGTCGTCGGTGCCGACTGCTTCGATCCGCCGGGCTTGACCGTCGCGCTACTATCGGACGAGCTATTTCCGAAGCCATAGTCCTTGGAACGCGACTCGGCCGAGCTTGTGGAGCTCTTGCCGCTGCTGCTGCTGCTGCCACCGGACGACGTGGCGGCTTCGTCTGACGACTTTGAGACGACCATCGCACCCACAGCAACGGCCGCGACGGCAGCGACCGCTACAATAGCGATGCCCATCGTGCGACGCGCGTTGTTGCGGCGCGGCGGCTCGTCGCCCAAGACGGGGCCGTACTTGCCCGGCGAGTCCATCATGGTGAATGACTGAGGTCTCTGTGGCAGCTTCTTGGATCGATGAATGAACGCTGAGGTTGACGGCCGGCCTCGCCTGAGGAGGGAGCAATAATGTACCGGGACATCGGTAGTACAGTACACTGCGATAGATGCAGTGTCGGTCCATGCAGCGAAGTGGCCTCTGGCTCTTGGCCTTTCGCGTGCGCTGGATAAGGAGCTCCTGGTCTGGCGCCAGGTGTCGTCGCGTTGTGTGGGGAAGGGGTACGGACACTGGTGTGTGTTACATCTGGAGAGAGTACTAAATCAGTAGTCTAATCAGAGGATTCTGATCAAAATAATCACAACAAGTGCCCCGTACACTGTCAATCACAGCCGTCAAGTCAGGAGGTTCTTTTTCGAACAGGCGTCTCAGGTTTCCAAGTGAGCGCAATGGCTCCATGAGGTCGATGAGACGAGACGACCAACGCTAATACAGTAACGTTCGTCCGTTGACAGACCTGTGGAAAATCTAGGAGCCAGTGGTCAATTGATACCATTGGAGGTGTGTTGATTGACAAGGGATGACTGCATGTTCGATCCTTAGCTGGCACCGCCGACGATCTGCTGGGCGAGCTGATACAGCAGCACGAAGAACGCAAAGAAGCCAAACACCAACACGGCGTACGCGTACTTGCGACCGCTGAAGCGGCTGCTGTAGACGTTCGGTGCAGGGAACTCCTTGGTCGCACTGAGCTGTAGCAGTGCCGGCGCGAAGAACGCCACATAAATACCCGACATGCCGCTGAACTGCAGCGTGATCGACAGGTCCGAGACAAACACCGAGATGACCAGCGGCGGCAAACACGCCGCGAACCGGCAGACCATTTTCCAGAACGAGCGTCCACCCACGGCGCGAATCCACGCCTCGGGCACGACTGCCGCCATGTTGTCGCCGAGGGTGACCGAGATCAGCGGGTACACACTGAGCGTATCGAGCGCTGGGAAAATCACGACAATGGCCGACATGACCTTGGCCCACCACGGGATCAGCGCCGCTTGCTCGGCAAGGCCCCACGTGAAGCTTGCCCAGTTGAGGTTCACACTCGAGGCGATCCGCGGACCGAAATACAGCGAGCAGATCGAGCCAAGCGCAATGTAGAACATCATGGTCGTGAACAGCGTGCTACCGAAAATCGCGTGGGCTTTGGCCTGGTTCTTGGTACCGAGCGGCGCCAACAATCCCGGGACCGAGTGCTGGAAGAGCTGCGAGAAGACACCGGTGCTGAACATGACGCCGAAGCCGGCCAGGTCGACGAGCGAGTAGTCGCTAATGTAGGCCGAGGTCACGTCGCCGACCGCGCGCGGGTCCACGTTCGGTTCGCCGGTGTCGTACGGATCGGCGTAGATTGCGTACGAGGCACTGATGATCATGATCAGCAGTGCGACGAAGCGAACGATGGACATGGCGAGCTGCACGACGATCTGCTCGGTGAGGTCGGCACACGAAAGCGGCACGACGATCGCCCCAAAGATAAGCGCACCATGGAGACTCGTGAGCTCAAGCGAACCAATGTGCGTGACTTGCGTGAGAAAGCTGTTGACGAAGACTTGCGAGTAGCCGAGGAGCCCGCCATACATGAGCCCAAGCAGCGAGAGCTGGTACATGAGCGAGCCGCAGCGGCCCAAGAAGCGATCGCAGAGCCACGTGACTTCGGGAAAATCTTCATACTGCACGGTAGACCCGCCGTTGTTGCTATTCACGAGCGCAGTCTTCTCGTTGACCATGCGCACGAGCTGCGACTCGCGCGCGCGCGCGACGGTCTCGCTCACCCACATGACGGTCCAGTACGAGATGACGGTCACGAGCACGATCATGGCGTTGCCCATGACCAAGCCGGCGCGGAAGAACGCGTACGGAATGCCTAGTGAGCCAACGCCGAGGATGTAGTTGACTGTGAAGGCGTAGGCCACGAGAGGTGAGTACTTCTGTTCGGACACAGCTCCACCGCTGCTCGTTGCGCCGCGTTCGAGCTCGGACTCACCGCTCAGCGACAGCGGCATCGAGAGCTTGCGCGCTGCGCTGTGGATGATACGGTGCGCGAGGCGCGATGACCGCGTCTCGCCGCGGTCCTCCCAGCGTCCCTCTTCCTCGCCATGGTTGTCGTACACGCTGCTCCAGTCCATACCTGGCAGTGTGTGCGTCTGCGCTTCCGGTGTCAGGGGAGACGAATGACTGAGCACGAGCCGCCGGCGCCGCCATGCACGAAGAGCTGTTCGTGTGAACCCCAGCGAAAGGCGTCCGTGAACCCCTACCCACATGGCTAAATTGTCCATTGATTGGTTGTAAATAAAGTTCAATACGTTTAGATTGGATGAAATAGGTGACGTATCGTATTCGTGGCCTCTGGTTGGGAGGCTCGCAGGTTTGCGGACCAAAGGCTGCAGACGAAAAGCCCGTTGATGCAGGCTGCATCGTGAGCTGCATCATGCTGACGCAATCGCCCAGTCTCGATCGTCGAATGCCTAGGCAGTACAGTATTAGTTCTAGCAGAGTACTACTACGTAGTATTACTGTGGAATATTGGATGGCGACACTCTCGCCTTCTCTCTTCGCTAGAGCCGTTCCCGACCGCAAAGGCTGGCTGTTATAGGCCGTGTTCGATGGAGGCACAATCTAGATTTTCGGCAAGTGCAGTCTAGATTGAGCTGTCGAACGGCTAGCTCTGTGAATCTAGATTATGGCCTCTAAGAGCACGTTTCCTCAGAACGACTGGAACGCATCCCGCAGCCGTTTGGAGGCATTTGGAAGCATTCCAGAACTAAATCTGATGGTTTGAAACGACAAAATTGAGTTTTAGACGCCATCTTTGCCTCTTGCCCCCTCGACAGATTTAGCTTTGAAAAGGGGGTCCACCCCCCTCTTTCAAAGTTTAGACGCAGTTCTAAATCCTCAAAACCGTATACCTCTCCAAGTAGATACGGT